>OMNV01009331.1:0-44026 GCA_900303265.1 Brotula barbata | reverse complement strand
ATTACAAGATTACATGGTTGTCCAATTGCCATTAACCTGTGTAAGCTTGTTAACTGCACTGCTAAGTTGATGATGGAAGCACAGTTGAACCTGGTAGATAGCTATAAAGTAGGTGCCTATTTTGCGTTTAAATTAAAGTGAAAAATTTGACACTTAGTGATGATTGAAGAGAAGACCTGACACAACTCGTAAGGGCTGATGTTGAGAAGGTGAGTAAATGTCTCAGCATAACAGATAATGTAAGTTTTTACATATTAGTGTTCATTGTGCATGGTCGAGTATCAGGTCAACTACAAGCACACAATCAACGAAAAAACTGGTAATCAGCTGGGAGATGTGGATATTTGAGATTAGATTATCTTTTTTATGAGCTACCACAGTTAAATAAATTGCTAAATTTTACTTTTAAATAATCATTAAAGCACAGCAAACCAATAAGCAGCACATTAGCACATACATTATGACCCTCCTTTTTTTTTTTTAGCCTTTTACACCATGTAAGGCATAGCCTTGAGGCAATGGTGAGCTTTTTGGGAAGTGCACAATAGTTTGTGGGTGGACACAGACCGGTCTTTGACAGCCACTTAAACTAAACCTTAACTCGGGTATGTGGAAATCTGTGCTGTCTTTGAGTTATCCATCGTAGAAGTGGTAACGCAATTGTTACTGGGCAAAACGAAACATTTACACGTATTGCACATTTCAATATGATAGTAAATCATAGGATGTGCTGGGATTCTTTAGTGCCATGGCATATCTTCACAGCACATTGCGTCAACACATTTTGATGCAGTTTGAGAACTCTGCATATAGCCCCAGAAACTCAGCTTTGTGATGCTAAAAGACACTAAAACATGTTTCCTGATTGCTTTATCTGAAGCACAAAAAGGTTTCGTGCAAACCATTCAACTCGCTCGTTGGTTTGCTGTGCTTTCATGCTTATTCTATTCGGTATGGTGTATTTGTGTGAGCATGGACTGACATGCTACAGGACTACGATGCAGACATATGACCAGTGGCATGTGAAAACCTACATGCTGTGCTACAGAAGCACACTGAGACCTTTATCAGTGACGTGATCTGGGTCTGTCTGTGGTCTTTCAACATCAGACAACTTCACCCAGGCAACCCAGCCTAGATTGATCTGGCCACCACTTCCCAGCAGCGTTTGAACACGGATCAGCTCCTTTGATCTCAGGCCACCTGGAGGCTTTCTCAGCAACCTCTGTTCTTCCTCCTCCCAGCACAATGATGCAAGCAGCATATAAACATTAAATTCACAAAAACATATGACTTTTTACAATTTAGGATGCATGTTCATTAGTTACGTAGAATATAGAACATGACACCAATAAAGCCCTTGTCTTATGACAGCAATGAAGTTGCTGGGTCATACGTGGAAGTTTTATTACACATGTAAGATACAGCAAATTAAAATTATGATGACTTTAAAACCACTGGTAAATAAATTGGTAATTTGGTACAATTTTAAAGCAGTTTTTAGAGTTATTAAAAGACTTCCGATACTTTTAAGGTCATTTATATGTTACTTCATTTATATTTATATAGTTCTTAATTGAGTATACTACTCCTGTCAGGTGTTAAAAATGCCATGTTTTTTGTTCCCTCAAAAATTGATTATAGCAACATTTACTTTTTATGTTGTTTTTGATTTGATATCTATTTTTTATTTCCCCCAAAAATTGTTACATTACTTAAGCTTATGACTTTGTATTATATTATTATGTACTGTTAAAAACATTTCCCCAGCATGTATCCTGATACTTGTGTTTACAGACTGAGCAGTAATGTAATTTCTCACAAGCTCAATTGCCTTATTTGTAAAAGATTTGATTTTTTTGTGTCACATGAACTGTACAAAAGTAACAAATGACTGAATGGTTACAAATGACTGAACTCAACTGAATGGAGGGAAATGAGTCAGAGCGGAAGGAAAGAAGTTAGTTCATCACTTCCTCCTCCACCCAAATTTGACAGAGGCAAGAGGGCAAAAGAACAGAGTCAGCTGAAATATCTGTAGAAGCCTCAGATGGACATTGATGAAGCTGGTGAACACACACACACACACTTCTCTGTCTATTTCTCTCTCTGAGTCCTTTGCTGTATTTGCCTCTCCTTCACTTTTTTTTCTGTCTCTCTCTCCATTTCTACATCTCCTTCTTTGTTTCCTATCTAACCTCATTCCTCTCTACGTGTAAGTCTTTCACTGTCGCTCTTTTTCTCTCTGTCTGTCCTTATCTGTATCTCCCACTTTTTCTTTCCTTTTCTTTGTCTGACTCACTCTATTTCTATCTCTCTCCGCCCGTGGTGTCACTGCCGGTCGCAGAGCGATGTTGCGCGCTGTTTCGCTCGCTCCTCGGTGTTTTATACCGTTCTATTTTTAGTCCCGCGCAAGCCCAACTATTTTTAACCAATATGAGCTCATCACCCGCTTGCCCCGTCCAATGGGATGAGAGAATGAAGAATAGAACTGTCCAATGAGAAAGAGGGAGAGGAGAGAGGGGGCGGGTTACACAAGAGGATATTACCAAGAGTGAGGCGGACAGATATCTCACTCTGAGAGCGTTACTAATATGCCTCAATATTAAATGGAACGTATACACACACACACACAGAAAAGGTAAATAGGCCCTGGATTGTTAGATTTAAGTATTACAAAGCACAGAGAAAATATACACAAGTAGAAAAGAGAGATTTTGAGAATAAAATTGTACAATTTCAAGAAATAAGTACAAATATTGTGAGGATGAAATTGTACTATGTTGGGTGAAAAAATTAAATGTTAAAATAATACAATTATGATATTTCTTAGAATATTTTTAATATTATAATCTAATTGTCACTAAAATGTAATATTTTTAGAGAAAACTCTAAATACTGTATATATACATATATTATACCAGCCAAGGTATTTATCATACATACATTTTGTCAACATGCAAACTTTAAACAGAAAGGGCCATTGTCAACCTGGAACTCGAACCCTGTGAAGCTACAGTGCTAACCATCAAGTCACCATGTCGTGTCGCTTTTATGTTGCATCTTTAGTTCCCTAGACCGGGCCGTAACACCCATCCCAGTTTGGATAAATAAATATAAAGAGACAATGGCAAAAAAACATATTGTTTAGAAAAAGGCACTCAGTGACATAAATTACTTGTAGATGTGTTGTGATAAAATCCAACTACCCAGCAGATTGACTCCCACCAACAGGAAAATATATCTCACAATGATTTGTAAAATTCCTAATGTATTCCTAATATTGTTTTTTTTCTCTCTTACCCACGCCACCTACACCACAACAACAACAAAGATTAAAGATGCGCTCTCCTATGCTATCGCATTGATTTGCTAAGGAATCTGAAGTGATATTACCTTGCTGTGATAGTTGTATTTCGCATTGCATTATGGAGAATGATTATTTACCAGACTGTTATTATGACCCCACAACACTTACACGTCTGTCGTCAGAGGATTTTTTTAAACTAACGAGTATCACTTTCAGCTTTAACTTGAACTGACCTAAGTCGATTGTTGTTTTATCATATGTTAAATAAAATCACTGGAAGTCTGATGATTGATATTTTCAAACAAAAGAGACTGAGTCAACTTCAAGAGTGATTCTCTTACTGATAGACGATCTTTGGTGATTACTTTTTTCTCTCTCTCCGTCTCTCCCTATTGTGTCTTTTCTTGCACGTTATGGATGATAGGGCAGGGATTGCCCCGTGATTATGACTCATCTCCACTCCCACCTTTTCTGTTGTTTCTCAAAGTTTTATTTTAGGTTTAGTACACAGGAACACGCCCTTTCTGTCTCTGTCTGTTTACAGTGATGTGCGTGGCAAAGTGCTGCCCCCTTCTCTCAGCACACGCTTTATTTAGCACTTTATAACTCGACCTGTGTGTCAAATTGAAGCTTTTATATACAAGAGAAGTATCACAGTTTTCTCCCTCTGTTTTACACGATCTTGGCTACCTTTACTCAAAGCGCGTATCCGTCAACCGCGCCCCCGTAGCTTGGGTTTCCGCCACATCATCTCGGGAACGCGCAGTGCAGTTTCACATCAGCTAGAAACTCCATCACACCTGCTAAAAACGTCAGTGACACCTCATTTTGGGAAACGTGGTTTTTACTAAATATCTGAATGTGACTGACTTAAATTTACAGTAAATTAAATAGCGTAGAAAAATTATAAAAATTTTGGCTGGTAATAATAGGGCCTAAATACAAATAGAATTACTGTTACTCTTACTGTCACTCCTACTTCTGTTATTACTGCTACTACTACGACTACTACTGCTGATAATAACAAAAACAACAATAATAATAATAATAATACTGATGATGATGATGATGATGATGATAATGATAATGCAATTCCTATTTTGATTATGATTAAAACATATAATAGAACAATATAAACCTACTAAAGCTCACTAAAACATTAAATAATTTAATTACTAGCTAAGATAAATTAGTATAAAATAAATCTAATAATTAGAAGTAATGCAAAACAAACCCTATAATAAAAAAATAGTTGCATATCTTCAAAGTGGTCACCATTAAAATAGTGGAGCAATTTTGGACTTGGCCTATATTTTTCCATGTAGTGTGAGAGCAAAGGTGTCGCAATTAATGAACTGGATATGATATTAATTCCGGAGAAACCGGTATGCAAATACAAGATTTGTGTTATTGAAAAAAGCTCCTTCAAATGTTCTTCATTGTTATTGATTAAATTTATTGATCATGGAAATGCAATCAGACGTGTCTGTAACCGTCTTATAGGGCGGATCTTTTGGATGAATGTCATTTGCGTATAATTACATACGTTTAAATATCGACAAATTTTCTGTGAATTTTTAATTTTTTCCCGATGCATATTACCGTTTTGAGCTGATATGACACTGACCTCTAGCGGTGAATACTTGTCATTACATTAGTAGTTTTGAACTCAGTAGTTATTACAGCGATTTTTTGTTAAAATGGTACGGCCGTGAATGACTTGGAGTCCGTTAAAAACGACAATGTCAGCGTTATGTTTTTCTGTTAATATTCTGTGTATCATTTTTGTCGTATTAAAAAATGTACACGTTCTAACGTGTGGACAAAGTGCGCAGTCAGGCAGTTTACTTTTGATTGCAGGATATTTTTTTGGGTGTACGGCACTTCCCCGACCTGCAAGTTTTGCAGCGCTGTAACGTAGGGTTGAGACTTCCTATCGCGATAGTACCTAGTGCGTGAGACAATGAGCGGGAAGAAACGTAAGATGGCAGCAGAGACTCGCCAGTGTAAAGCCGTTAAAAAGCTTTCGGCAACTAATGGCATGTGTTTTGGCTTCTATCAGTTGTTTTTCCTCCTGTTGTTTTGTTTAAAACCAGCTCACATGTTGTTTTTACAGACCTCGATAGGTAGTTTTTACACAACTAAATTGAGGGAAATGCTAAAAATTGATATTGCTAGTATTTGACATGTGTGTCACTGTCATCAACATAGTAATTTTGAATTCTAATTAACAGAGTATGTATAAGAAAATGTTTTGTGTTTATCACCTTCTCTACAGGCGGCCATTGGTTTTTGAGGTGCAAAAATAAAATGAAAATCAACCTGCAGGGATATAAAAGATTCGATACAGGTATTTACAACAAACACAACACAGACTCCATCTCAAAGTTTTTTGATATAGCCCATAATAGAACATTTATTCAACCATGACCCATTTACAGTGGTGTCCAGTTACACACAAAGTATAATACTGAAACAGTAAATGAAGTTCATGAGCTGTGGAATAAAATGAATACAACACCTGAGACAGTTGAGATGAAAGATGTGGTCAGTATGAAATCATTAAGTCAGTATGATGGTCCGGTGTGGAAAGAATCAATGTTAAGTTATCATTTTCTGGCAATGCAAAGACAACAACAAGATTGACAGAAAATCAATTGATCTACACTAGTTACAATAATTATTTGATTATTTTAGTCATTCATTGATTAAATAGGTCAAACCATTATTTTTTTTCTGCACATTTGCTAATCTTTATAAGACAAAATAAGACATTTTGAAAATATCAATTTGGACCCAGATCACCTTACAACACACTTAAAACAAACTTAAATTACTTGCATTAGGTAAATCTCACATCAGTCTGACAATATTATGATGAGATTAATATTGTGGCTCCCATAGCAAAAATAAAATCACAGACCCTCTTTATTGCCAAAATGTTCTTATGATCTGACATTTCTATGATGTTTGGGTTTATATTATACAATCATACATTTTTACATGAGTATGATATCTTATGATGGTTTAATGGAGAGGAGGTCGTCCTCACAATGGGAGGAAGGGTTCAAATGGCTAAGGGTTACCAGAAAGGCGCTGAGCTTGTAAATTCCAATATCACATTACACTTGTTACATAAAACTTAACGCTAATGAAGGAAATAATGAACTCCCTCGTTCCCGCTGATTCTCTGCCGGAGACAGCACTTATGACCTGCAGTTCAAGATCATTAACGTGCAAACACCAGCAGATACTATATTTAAAAATAACCCACTTATTTCTGTAGAAAACCTTGAATTCATCCTTAAAAGACAAAATGACATAAAATTCCTACATCACTTCTGTACATTTGTGACGATGTATAAAGGTTATATCAGTGTGATTAATTAATGTAACAATCAGAGCAACATGGCAGCTAGTCCTTATCAACTGACCCATGAAACTGTTAGCGTGCCAGAACTCGTGTGCTAATTGACCGATAGATGTCCCTTTTCAGATAGAAATTAGAGGCTTTTTGTTCAAACTGTTTGGGGAGTCATCAGTGGCAGTGTTGTTTTATTGACACGTAGGTTTACATGTCCAAGTGTGAGAGAGTTCTGTGCTGGGCGCTTCACATAACAAGGCCAGAAACTGTGCGTGAGGTGAGTTTTCAGACTTTTTCTTTGTATTTTTATCTTAAAGGATGTACTTTAAAAAAAATAACATGATCCTCTTTTCCAAGGCAGAAGCTTAACTGAGAATTTATGACTACTCAAGAACTTTTCCATGTTTTATACTTCTCCGCCCCAGAAAAGCTCTTCTATGTCTTACAAAGAAGCTTTGTAGATGAGATTTCAAGGTCAAAAGTGATTTTACAAGCCAGATTTGGAAGGATATTGTCATATTACATGCTATAGAATAAAAGTAGAATTCAATGACTTTGTTATTCAGATAGTTGAGTTTTGTGTTTGGACATCTGTGGGGGAATGCTGAGACATGATTGAGACCCTTACCACTGAAAAAAAAACACCTGACAAAGACTAGTTTAAAGCACACCCATTCAATAAGTAAAACCCCTCAACGAAAACAAAAACTACACATGTTTATACAAATAAATATACAACTATGATAAAGCTTTGAAAATCACATCCTCAGTCCTTAAACTTTGGTTTAAGAAAGATTAAGGATTAACAGCCACCTAAAGTAAGAAATTGATCTAAACATACAGAAACTAACAAGTAACTGTAAAGCGTGCGTTGTTTCATTTTTTCAAATTGTGGAGGCTTTTCTCCCCTTTTCATATATTTCCAGCCATTGTCTTTTGTTTTGCATCACTCCTGGTTGGAGTAAGCTTACTGACACCTCCTCATATGTGACTAAAAGTAGACATGTGACAGAGGCCTGCCTGCATCATTTCCTGGTAACGTTAGGTCAGACAGGATTTTTGAAAATCAAATACAGATGCACGTGAAAATGAAAGTCAGTCCAATGACTTACAAAAAAATAACACAGAAAATTGGTGTTCAATTTCCGTATTTCTTTTTAATAAGTGGAGTTAAGATTATCACTTTAGCAACAACAAAAAACATTCAAAGTATGTGAAACTTACTTAGCTTTATGCTCAAAGGCACTCAGCTTCATCATATACTATTTGTTAATTTAACCAGTCACATTTCTCCTCAACCAAATAAGTTCAGTATATGGTAACTAAGTGATCCGATAAAATAAATCCATTATAATATAACCGTTAATGTATAACAGCAAACAAGTGTCCAGAATAAATCATTTACACTTCTGAAATCCTTAGAGGGAGAACACGATACTTCACTTCATTTACACGCAACCTAAATTCATAATTTATCCCAGAGAGGGAATAAATTGACGCCACTAGCCTGCGACTGAACCCGAGCTGATGAAAACGAGGAGAGGAAGACAAGAAGAGCTACAATCCGTAATGACTGCGTGGGGTGAGGGTGACAACGACTGAAAAAATTACAAGAGGCAGAGGGAGGGAGAGAGACAGAGTAAGAGAGAGAGAGAGAAGTTGAAGGAGAAGATGAATATGAAAGAGTAGAAAGAGTGAGGAATGGGAATAAAGATAAAAGCTGATTTGTTACTCTTCACTTTTCTACGTTAAGTAGGCTTTCCTGGAGCACTGAATGGTCGTTGGTGTGTGTGTGTGAGAGTGTGAAGAGTGGCCACTATTATTTGGGCTCTTGCGCCCACCACCTTCCTCGGTGCTAGTGAGCGAACGAGAGAGAGAGAGAGAGAGAGAGAGCCGTCACATGTAGAGAGGAACTGAGAGGAGAGACGAAACAGAAGAGAGCTGTCAGCTGTAAGGAAGCAACGGACGAGAGACAACTTTTCTTCTCGGAATATAGGAAACATTATCCTCTGAACTCCGCCACAAACGTACATCTGGACACACAGATGGTCAAATGTGTGTTTGTGTTCGCGTCAGCGCTACCGTCACCTTTTAGAGCGGAGAATCGAGAGTCTGGCAGTGTAACACTTGGACTGTGAAGAAAGTGCGTGTTTGGATCCAGCATCACGCCAATTTGGACTTAACCCAGGTCTAAAGAGTGTGTATCCGCTTTGAGGGTGTGTGTTCTTCAGCAGTTCACCTGAAAAGCAGCGCTGTAATTTGGAGTGAACATTCGGCACTAAGAGAGTCTTGGATTATATTGATTTTGGCAGATCTTGGACTCACACCTTGGCTCAGTGTGTGTACGTTTGTGTGATGAGGACGATGTGTTGGCTGGTGACGGCGGTCCTGGTAGTCCACCTTGGCGCCACCTTAACTGGGGCGTGGAGAGCATCTCAACCCAGACTGCAGTTTACACACTCCGGTAGGATGAATTTTTGGTTTTTCCTTTACCACCATTCAGTCTCTCTCACTGTCTAATTCACCTGTTTACACACACACACACACACACACACACACATACGCAGGTGAAGCAATTACACACTTGTCTCCCTCCTCCCTCTGTTAGAGCCCACGCATTGTTACGCTGGTACATTACACGGCAGACTAATTGTACCTTTGACTTTTGTCTACCTGTCTCCATCTCATTTTTCCTCATGCTGCGTCTTTCTCCACACTCTCTCTCTGTCTCTCTCCACTGAGCTTTGATGAATCAGTCCTTCCTAATGTATCTCGGACATTAATACCTGCCTGGATACCCATTTGTAATTGTGTAGAAAAGCTTTTAGTACGTACAGGAAAGTTGGTATTCATCAAATGTGCGTAAACAGGGCTCACACACATCATTAAGTAATCTGCCTTTTTCCCTCTCAATCGAAATCACAGTGCACGTGCACAGTGAGTCTTATTTACATAAAGAAACGCCCCTAAGTAAACAATTATGGTAACAAATGGTCCCTTAAAGATGCTGGAACGCAAAACAAACTATACTTTTTGGAACCCTATGCAGTGGCTTGACAAATAAGAGAAAAAAGATCAGAGCTGCTGTAAATTCTGCCTCATTAGATAGCAGAACTGTTGCTGAAATCAAAAAGAAATGGTTCTATTTGAAATCATTTTCAAAAAAGAAGAATTATGATCCACAAGCGAGAAATTAGTGCAAAAGGCGGAGGGCTTTGATACTTCTCTGTCCCCTGTGGACCAGAGCATCAGCAGTATAATTGGAGAGACATTAGTGGCTGGCATTATTCACAACGGATTTATGAATGAATAACACCCTGGGAAAACTACCAACAGCCTAAATGTACAGTATATAAGAAATACTGAAAGAAAATACTTAATGTTCAGTCGTCCTTTTTTCTTTACAATTTGCTCTTTTGGTCCAATATCCCATCTCCACATGGTGAATAGTATTTCATTGGCAGTTCTAATTTTCAATGATTTGGTTCTGTGTGTAATCATGGTCAGAGCTGTTCTTAAATTTAGGCACATTCTCAAGTTGAAGTACAATTGATACATTTGTAAAACCTTGCTTAAAAATGATCGTATACATGGTTTATGTACATTTCCATTCGTAAGCAATGGTGATAAATGAGGGCTCTGGTCTTAAAGCCACACCTACCCACTCACTCCTCCACAGCCACCGCTATTAAACTTGCTTCGTTTCAGCAGTGTTAGGCTTTCTTTTGTGTTCTGCTGTCATTTTTGGTCACGCTGAGTTTCTCTCCACTCCTCTATTTCACCGCTCTCCCCATGGAGCTTACCTGAGCTGTTACATTAAAGTAGGTAATTAAAAATGGTCAATAATTTTATATCAGCATATATGAAATTTTTTAATTTTTGGCCATATCGCTTGGCCCTACTAGGTCGAACTGATGATAGGATAGCATTCCTCTGTGCAATTTCTACAGTAAGGAGTTTTCATACCATTAGAATACTTCAAGCCTGAAATATCTCAACGCTAAGCTCTTAGCAGCAACCTTGCAGCTCGGACCAAACACAGCCCCTGATGCTAATACTTGAACAGGTGTTCAGACGCGGACTGAGAAAAGTATGAATGACGTAAATAACATAAATAAACAGAGTTGTTTGCGTTTTCCTGTCATTTATGGTTGCACAGATCAAATTTCTGCTGCTCCACACACATACAGAGCTCAACAGCGAACCCTGTGAAGTACTGGAGTTATCAACTAGTACAATTGAAACACTACTGTAAGTGCAATAAAAGTCCCGAGTAACAAGCCACTAATTGTATTTTAATCCAAGTTGTGAGTCTTTTTCCTGAAACGAGTCATGAAAAATGGGATGTCTTATATTCAGATTAATACGGTAATGTTTCTTGTGCTTGTTCTTAGAGCTATGATACAAACGCCACTTGAATGCATATTTCTCTACGTACAGAATAATTTTAATGGTATGCATGATCATAACTGTCGCACTGTGCAGTCCTGTATCAGCAGTGATCGTCTTGTCTTCTCTCTGATTTTGGTACATGCATAATAGAATGAATGTCTCACGCCGCAATTTCTTAGTATCGATACAGTCGACACTGCATTGCAAATGATTGTAGATTGATACAAGTCATACTAGAGGAACGAGTTTGTGTTTACTTATCAATGTAGTTGGATCGTTTGAATTTAAATCGATGCATTGATTTATTTGATGAGTCGTTACACCCGTAGCTGGTAAGCATAATGAATGTATTTGCTGCAGCACTGGCACAGAAGGTGCAGCGTTTACGTTTTGCTGTTATATTAAGATCTCTTCCTGCTGGAGCCTTTCGTTTGTGGATTGAGTTGGAATCTAGATTGTAATTTTCCCCCAAAGTAGATAAATATAATTTTAGAGGTATGTGAAATTAAGTGCAGGTGTGAAGCCATCTGGTTGAATGTTTCATTTTAAGAGGACCTGGAAGCATTTAAACCAAGTAAACCTTCACCAACCCTCCATGTTCTACACATCATCCCTCCCTTATTAAACTAAATGGAGTTCTTAAATGTTCAGATGTCCCCTCAGGATACTACTGAGGTGACTCCATTAGTTACATTTGTGGCGATGCTGTGATTGTCTGATGGCAGCAATCCCAGATATAGACCACCATTAAACTCTAATTAATTCATGCTTGGGCCTGGTCCAATCTGGCCACTACATTACATTGGAGTCATTTGTAAATTTTGGAAAATCATTTGATTAAACAAGGATTGAAATAGGTGAAGAGGTGATGGTAGTGCTGTGCCAAAACCATGAAATGCAATCATCTGCAAATGAGATGGAAAACTGAATGCTACACTAGATTTTATCTCTGTCTTCATCTCTCTCTTCTTCTTTTTAATTCAAATGCATGTTTGTTGAATCTACATGTCAGTGTTGAAAAGGAACACAGGGTGCACCGTCTTGAGTTGATGACTCCTCTTAAAGGGTGCGGTGTCTCGGCTGAAGCTTCTAATGGATCTTGGCATTTGCTTTAATCTTGTTGGTGGCGCACAGGGGGGTTAGCTTCACTTGCAGATTCAGTTTTTGACAGAAGGATGTATACCCTGAAGTACGGTAGGGAAGTCACATGTTTACATTAAATGACTGATTGCGTGAAAATCTCAAGCTATAAGTGGTAAAACATTTCAAAAATGGAGGACAACGGGTTAAGTTAGACCTGTTACGATTTGACCTTTTGTCCTCTCAGCTCTTCTTACAATAAACCCCCTTCAAATGAAAAGATTGTTTTGTTGAGCCTTTTTAACAACACAAACTCATCTCCTTTTAATGGTGTTTACCAAGACACTGAGTAAGAAACCGACCGATTACACATTCTTACATAAGCCAAAACACAAAGGGCCTGCAGAGTAGAAATGATAAGGATGGAGCCGTCCAATGGTGACCTACAAAAGGGAGAGCAAGTGAGAGGCGGGGGGCGGGGGGTCTCTCATAAAATCAGAATGTGGAGAGCTGCCATAGTATCTCTGGGCATGAGAGTACAAACTTCATTTGTGGGTATGTTTATTTGTGTGTCCATGTTCCTAATGATAGTGTTAATGGGTACATATGTGTCCTTGAGGGAAGATGTGTGTGTGTGTTTTTAATATATACAGTAGCCTGTACGTTAATATTTGAAAAGAAAGAAAGAAACTGTGTGACGTGTGTTGCGATCTGTATGGGATGGTGTCCACATGGCACATACGTGTGTGTATTTATAGCCACAACTTGCGTAAAAAAAAGTGTGTTTGTGTTCTCTCTGTGGGAGCTTCATGCTGTGGTCATTTCCCTTCTCATTGTTGGACAATAAGAAAAACATTCAAGGACCATTTAAAAATGAATTTCAGTTGTTTTGGCTGGAAAATTGACAAGATCGTGATTTGATTTTTGTAGTGGTGGAATGACCCTTTACGATTAGTTGTTCAAATGAGTCCAAAAATTAACTGACTGTGACATATGGTTTTAAACAAATATGATATAGATAGAGACACAGACACGCAGAGGGACAGGTGGACAGACACAAAGAGACATAGAGACAGGGACATGGACACAGACAAATGGGCAGAACATGCAAACTCCACACAGAAAGGACCTTGGTCAGCAGAGGACTTGAACCTAGGACATTCTTGCAGTTAGGCAACACTCTAGCCACTCTTTCATGGTGCTGCCTAGTTGTTTTTCCAAGATAATTGAGATATTTTCTTGTGAACACTCTCTGACGAAGCACACTAATGTATACAGTATATCATCTGTAGCATGGCACAGTACTATTTCAGCCTGCGTCAGGCCTTGATTGAACAGATATGTGATGCAACATAGATGCAATATCTCCCTAACTTTAGGAAATGTTTTGAGATTGCAAGAAAATGGTCTTGTTAGTTTGGGAAACAATAATAATAAAAAAAAGACAATGTACTCCTCTTAGATTCTGTACAGAAGGAATTAGGTAGACAAGACAAACATAAAGTAGGTCCTTAACAGCTACTGCTACACATTCTGTACCCATTAATACATACTCCATACAGTACATGCTGTTCCACCTGTTTCCAATTTGAAATCATAAATGTCAGATAAGAATATAAATATGCCACCTAATAACTAAATAAAGGTATCACAGAAGGGGATTTGGTTTATTAAGACAGTGTGAATTTAATTCCCCTTATGGATTCTGATTCGTGCTTTATTCATACAACAGTCACTTAGTGAATTGGTTTGCTGGAGACGTTTATTGTTGATCAGTGACTGAAAATGAATTTAATGGATTCATATGAGTTTGCTTGGGTGAGTGAGTGACCTCCATACTGTTGATTATTGTGTCTGGGATTTTAAACTCCCACTTTTTTCTTTTCTTTCATGTAGGTCATGTCTCCAGACTAAAGCCCAAATTATCATGTAAATGTAATGAAGTGTAATGACATGTAAATGAGCAGTTTCAGTTCATTTCCTGTTATTAGCATGGAAATTGGTTACGGTGTAGATTAGTTTACATTGGCTGCAGATAATGTCTTAACATGACGATTTTGTAAAAATGCAGTCAAGCTTTTATTAGAACTAAAACTATCTATTCATCCAGCCATCCATTATCTGCATCATTCATGTTGGGCTTGCGGTGGGGCTGGAGCCTGTCCCAGTGGTCATTGGGTGAAAGGCAGAATACATCCTGGACAGTTGTCGAGTCTATATTTAAATTAAATAAATTGCAGTCTGTAGTTCAGACATATCTTTAATACAGTGGTTCCCAAACATTTTCACTCACCCCAACAATGTGCTATGCCCTCTCAGTTTAGAATGAATTGCATTTTCACGCATATGAACATTTAAAAGATTTGTGTCTGTCCTTCTGCCTAAAATAATTCTAAAAAGATTATAATAACTAACTGATTTCATATCAGCTGCAGATGTCTGGACTGCCCACCTTCTTGTCAGTGTAAGAGTGGGGAAAAACAGCAGCAGATGGTGACAACTAAAGGCTGTGGCATACTTTAACAGCATAGAATGTTATATTCCGTGACTTGCAATGGGACTAGATACAGAGCGGTTTGACGCCTGCATTGCTTCTGCGATGCTGTTGGGCACCTCCCTAAACAACCTCGCAAGAATGTCAATCTTGAGGTGAGGTGATGCTAACAAACGCAAATATGCGTTTTTATGATTGGCTGATCTGAAGGGCTTGTCACTGCACATGCTGAAAAAGGCTAAAAAAGGTCCAAAGGCTGCTGAGTTGGAGGACGTGGCTGAGACAACCCATAAGATATGTAGCTGTGCTGCTGTTTTGGAACTCTTCCTATTGCTCTACACTACCATCGTGCATAAGTATGAACACTAACACGTTAAAATGTGGGTGTGCGTGGTGCTGTGCAAGTATGCTGATACCTGAAGCAGTGTGGTAAAAGCAGTTGCCTAAAAGAGTGGGAAATTGCACAATCACAAAAAGAAACACTAAGTCAAACTTAGTTTATGTTACACACCATCTTCTCACTTTCTTCAGACATTCCCTTCCTGTTCATATGAGTGCACCTAAAGTACAAAAGCCTTCAAGAGCAATATTAAAAAACAAGAGATTTTTCATTATTCATGTATTCTTTCAGATCTGTCTCTATCTAGGCCAGTGCTTTCCAGGCTCTGGGCATGGAATGTTTGCTGAAATGTGGTTTTCACTGGGATAGTTGTCTGGCACAGAATGAGACTGGCCTCTATTATTAATTTTAATGCTGGCAGTCTAACTGTAGCTGTGCCTTAACTGGTCACAATTCAAGGGAGACGATTCCTGGGTGTAGACTACAGAATAATTCATTTTCCAGGTTGTGGGTGCTACTTTGACAAAATAGAAATTATTATTTTGACAGCAGTGCAGAGCAGATGAAGGTTGACGAGTTTTGCTTCTACCATTAAGGGTGTTTCCCAGAATATTAGGGAATTAGATTTTTCTCGAGTCCAAAGTTCAGGTCCTTACAAAGAATTAAAAAGTGCTGATCGAGGGGGTTGGTGCTTTAGGGCTTTTTCATCCCATAGACAGAGAAGGCGAAAGTAGTCTAATTACAACCCTGCTTTGGCAACAATGTCCCATGACAACAGTGGACATGGCTGTAAATTCACCCTTGAGAGGTTTCCGTTCCTAATATCAGAGGCTATCTTTAGTCTCAATCCTGTAATTAAGCAAAAACCACAAGCTTCATATTTCATCCTTTTCCCTAAAGTATTTCCTCTACTATGCCCTCCTGTCTATAATGTAAAGTTTCTCACCTTATTACAGTACTACAGCATTTCTATTTCCTCAATGATTATTCAAAAGACACAAAAAAGTTTTTAAAAAGTGATGCCTTGTAAAAATGAAATGAAGCAGCACTATGTGGTCCGACTGGTAGAATCAATGTTTATTCACATCACTCTTGCTGAAACAGGTTTTAGAAACCATCATTAAAACTTATTGGTGCTCTTTGTGGAGGCATATATTGCTTACAGCATTCCTTTCCCTTTTGCTCTGTGAGGGAATTAAATCCACAAAGGCACACTTGACTTGTTGGCCAGCTGGGAGCCAGAATGAGCTGGGATCAGCAGTGTTTAGAACGTCTCTTACCACTGGTTTACCTAATTAGCTCTACATTGAGGTTAACTGGAGCTACAGGATGTTAGGATCTGTAGAGCAGCAGTGGCTCTGATGGGTTTGCTCTTTAATGAAAAATCATCACCTCTCTCAAGTCTTACGTCTTCCTCTAAAATGCTATTATTGGGTGAAATTCTGTTGTTTCATTTTTAATACTATGGTCAAAATAATGGTGTAAGTGGAGACATCTATAGAAATCTGGTTTAGCCAGACCATATTTTCCCTTCAGTTTATAAATGGCTAGCAGAGGATGGCTTCAATCCATCAATTTGCTGTCCGTCTGTGTCACAGATGACAGCACTATTGCTAATAATGAGACAGAACAACAAGTTGTTTAGTGACTACTCGTATTCGTTGCGGAATACGTCACCAACGATATCATAGTGGGTAAAGATTAAGAGATGACACTAGCAGAGGATATTTATTTTCAGCATTAAAGCACAAGAGCATTATAGAGGGCTGCGTGGTTAGTGTGTCCAAGCGGTCAAAGTCTAAGATTCTTTGCCAGTCCATCCCTGGTTTTGTTACTGATTCCTCTTCTATTATAATTTGACAAAGATGGGAAAAGGAGATGAGAGATAAAATATGATGAAGGTATCTGGACTGGAGCCCAGTACCTCCCAATAATTAATTTCAATGACACATTGATTATAAAAGCCTGTTTTTGCCTCCATTATGGATTGTCAGTTTTGCTTAAGCACTTGATGATGGATTCTTGATGTTGCTTTGATTTGGTTGTTAATCCTTGAGTTTATTGGTAGGTTATTCAACCAAACACCGGCATGTTGTATTACATTTTACTTTACAGAAACAGGATTGCAGAAAACAAAATACAAAGGCAAACATATAAAAGATCTGACCTTTAAGGAATGGTACTAAAGATCTGATACTTCCATAGCTTTGTAAACAAGACGAAACCACAAGAATTTGATGGTCCTTGTTTTCTCAGTTATGGGAAGATCAGACAAGTACCACAAAAGGTTGGAAGTCGGACATCCTCTTCCTGTTTAAACACATGCAGGACTTATCAGAAAATAGAGGATGTACAGTGGTGGCAGATAGCGCTTTTTATTTATTATCTTGCTTTCAAAGAGAGATTCATCACAAAGGTTACTCATTAAAATGAAGGAAATATAAACTGTATCTCAGATTTACAAACATTAGAACATTTTGGCTACCGCCAAGCATAAAATATAGAATCGTATGTGCACGTTTATTTGAAGATATTACAAAATTACCGAAGAATCAATATTGTCTTTTCTAATCTCTACCAGCATTATAATACAATGATAACTTAGTTACTGTGTTGCGTAAGTACTTAAATACATTTGAGAGTGGGAGGGTGGTGGTGTGACACTTATGTCTAAATTAATATCACAGATTGTTCCTTAAGATGGACTCTGGATATGGGCACAAATAATCATACATAATTTTTGGCCAAGTTTTGATTTTACTGTTGTACTCTTAAATCAACAGATGATTATACTCTGGAGCATGTAGAGTGCTCACTAATCTGTGAATGAATCTTTTACTTTGCAATGTTTTGTGTGTTGTGTCATTATAGTCATCTATGCCAAGAATTGCGATTGTTTTCTCTTGTGATGAGTCCCCTTCTGAGTCATAAAAGTCAAGTTCTGGCTTTAAGAGCACCACAGACAGATGTTTCAGTGACTAAGCCAAATCTAAAGCACACATGTTTGTTTGGTGTATCTTGGAGTGAATTCCTGAATATGGTGATCAGAGGAAAAACTGATCAGACTTTTATTTCTGCGCTTAAAGAAGGAAAATATTTCAAGAATATTTCAGTGATAACTTCAACTATGAGCCCAATTCAGCTTTGTGGTCGTGTTAGCAGAGGATGATTTTTGATCCCCTGGATCACTGGCCATGTACACTCCCAGCATAACACATCATTAACTTGTAAGCTATGCTGTTTATCACCTCAGAATGGACTTGAGCCTGCAAACCCTGGTTGAGGTCAGTGCCTTATCCCTTAGGCCACTGAGACAGTAGGTGATTGACATTGGCTAAGTTGAACTGGATGTTTGTGTTTTTAAAGTTGTGGTACACTGTAAGTGAGTTTTAAAGAACAGACAGGCACAGAGTGAATGAATTAATGTCCCTCCTCAAAACATTTAACCAACAGTTGCACAGCACCGCACTGTGATTTTAAATTAAGCAGGCCTTCAATGTGAAACCATGACCATGCTCAGTGCACCTCCCCCTGGATATATAAAGTAGGAAAAATAGATTAGATTAAAACGTAAACAATGAACAGAGTGTGTTGTGTGTGTAGCTGCACAGAGACCTGCTGAATAGTCTGATGATGATGAATAATCAGTCACATTGAGGTCAAAGGTCAAGCGAACCACGTGGGTCTGTTCTGTCGGTGACACAGACCAGACGTGGTGCGCCTGTGTTTGGTTTTGTGTGCGTGTGTGAGTGTTAGGTAGTGAGAGAGAGAGCCTTAATGTCATTGTCATTGCTGCACAAAAAGTGGACAATAAAATGCACTTATATATACTTATATAATATTTATATACTTAACTCACATGCATCAGACTCAGAAGCGCAAACAGAGTAGTGAAAATTAGAGTTGATGTGTGTGAGTGTGGGGGGGGCCCATAGGATTTGTTCCCAGGCTTCTGCAGTTCTCCCTTTGTAATTGCACAAGTAATTGTGAAGTGATAACCCTATTTCCACAGGAAACGTGCCCCGGTTTCATTGCCTCCCACCGGTGGTGCAGCCAGCTTAGTCCTCCCCTGGGAATGCTACACCAGTCAGTTAAAGTACCTCGGGGCCCTGCGAGTAGATGGATAGATGAACAGAGGCAGACAGATAAACTCAGATACACATGTTAAGAGAAACCAAACTATGCATGTGCAGTTTACAAACACCCACACATGCACGTTAATTTAGCTGTAGGCTTAAATGGGATAGATTAATGATAAGCATTGTTGTGTGGGAGGAAAAGCCAGCTTTTGTGAATAAATTTTTGTACTGTTTGTATGGGTGGCGTGAAGTAAAATAAACCCACTAAAAACATCAGGAAAATAATAGAAACAGAGACTTGATTATTTTGTCATCCTCTCTATCTTTTAGATTACATCTCAGTATATTTATACAGGGCCCTATGATCTTTGCAGAGAACACAGAATGACAGATTCACTCTGAGCTCAACACAAAGACTGACAATAATGTATAGATGGAAATCATGACATAAAGCTTTGTTCATCAAACAGAATTTTATTCGATTTGTTCATTGCATCATCACTTAAAAATCGCACAGTAACCACTGTCATGTTGAGAATTATCATGGCCAACATTTGGCCGTGTTGGCCAAATCACTGCCCATCTGCTCCCGGCTTCCAGCTTTCCTCCTCTGGACTACTCCATATCCAACAAGAAGCTTGTTCAGCCTCCTTCCTCATCCTAGAAGCTGCTTGTTTCTTGCTCCTTTTGTCCAGACTCAGAGCTGACAACAACCAGCAAGTTGTTTTTGGTCCAACTCTACCTCCGCCTGGATCATATCTTGCATATGCTGAGCTAAGGCCTTCCTGCCTGATGCAGGGGTTGCTGATGATGTATCACAGCTTCACAGAACTCACTGCCTGCCCCACAGCTACTTTGGCTTCCCACTTTTGGTGAGATCTGGTTGTGACACCTGCTTGCTTTACCAGGTCATCGTTGGAATCTCTCAGGCTTAACAAGATTCAGCATTTTACCTTGAAAGGGGCATAGGTTGGAATTGAAACTGTGCTACTGCGGTATTTGGCATGCGCTATGTGAGTTTTAATTCTCCCAGTTAGCTAGTGATCATGTGTCCACTAGCCACTGGGATGTAGTAATGGTCAAGCTGTGCTTAGATGAGGTCCTGTGGGTTTGAGCTGTAGGCAGACAGACAACTGTTGGGTCATCTTTCTTCTGCTTGGCCTTTCAGATCAGCTGGCTGATCCTTGGGGTATGTTACAGGCACTTCAAAAATCTGGGATACCATCGTTCTGGATTGATGTGTTGATGTAGTTGTTCTGCATCATGTAGGACGTCAGCCTTCATGAAAACACAGAGAATGGTTTCCACTTCTTCTGCTTAGAAAGCTCAATCTCAAACCCCCTATCTTATGAGACCATATCCATTTTGCAAATGGGGCAACTGATAACCAGATGCATCATTTATTTAAGAAGGTGAATACAGTTTGGGCCTGATGTTTCTGTATTTTCAGACTTTGTCATGTGACATGATTCAAAGATTTCCTGAAATGTTGCGAGAAAGTGTTTGTATGTGAGGTGACTACATTTTATTGTGCCTCTTTGTGTGCTTTTATGTGGATTTGTATTTTTGTGTTTATGTTGAGCAATGCAGGAATGTTCTTAGCTGTATCACACGCCACACATTTTCTCTAATCACATTGAGGTCCATCAGAACTCCCATGACCAAGTTCCTTTAATCTAATGTTCACCAGGGATAAAAATACCACACACACACACACACAAAATCACACGCGCGAAAAGAGTCACATAGACTTTTATACATGTTTGTGAATACATATACAGTACAGTATATACACCAAAACAGACACGCTCAACCTCATACAGGAAAATGTACCAACCAGATGCCTGAACTGACATAAACAATCCTTTCAAACATACACACAAACACACTCATTTTGTGCGTGTGTGTGCT
Organism: Brotula barbata; assembly: GCA_900303265.1. Taxonomy (NCBI): domain Eukaryota; kingdom Metazoa; phylum Chordata; class Actinopteri; order Ophidiiformes; family Ophidiidae; genus Brotula; species Brotula barbata. The sequence continues at coordinate 23,056 of OMNV01009331.1, read as the reverse complement.
GGCAAGATTAGGTCTTACCTTTCGGTTCTTTTAGTCTGAACTTTTTCTCTCTTTGATTCCCAGTGACAGGAGTCAAAGGCCAATTGGATGAGATCAAAGGTCACAACCCTCATTGACCTTGCTGTCAGGTTGAAGCTGATAAGAGTGGCTGCACACAGGGCACGTGTGTGTATGGACGTGTGATTTTTGTGCTGCTTTCATTGAAAAAGTTGAATGAGGCACGTTAAGTATTATTTTTTAAGTTACAATAAGAACTGCTGAACCACTTCCATCACCATCATAGACCACCTATAAAGCTGGATTTTTAATTTTGCAAAAATACATATGAATATCCTTGCAGACCCATGGTATCAAAGGTATTATGGCAAACTGAAGCTTCCAGAGGGTAGGATATGCACACCTACCATGTAGATCTCAACCATTTGCTTTGCAATAACAAAGTTGGAAACTCTGGACATCTTGATTAACCAGGCAAAACTCACACTGAAAATGAAAAATGTAGCTGAAAGCTGCATCGTTATATCTGAACTGCACATTCAATAAAGCTCAATATCTCAATTTCCTATATAATAAGGTGTTTTGTGCTACGACACCACTGTGTGAAAGATCTAGTTTGGGTTCAGGGCAGCTGGAAATCTGGAAGAACCACTTTTTATCTGTTTTGAGCAATCATTTATATTTTGGATCAAATATCTAGCACCTACTTTTATAATGACTGATGTTTAAATAAGACTGATATTTATGTCATAATATGTTTAATTTGAGGAAATATACAAATCCAGAGACGCCAGCTTGCATTCAGCTCAATCAACCACCAACCGAACACCATTCATTTGTCACCATGATGCAAGGACACATGGCTGCATGTTAAATAAATTTAGCTGAAAGCAGGTGAACTGACCATAATGAGCTCTCCCCACTGGCTGTATTTGTGCCAGCTGCTCCCTCTCCTGGGCCATGTGCGAACTCATGGTTATTTAGTGTGTTTTTTTTGTGCTGTATCGGCCTAGTTCGAATGCAGCCCACCGGGAAAACATGTGCTACTCTACTAAAAACTGGGCAAAATCAGGCTTAACTGCAGGTGCAGATGCAATGATCACTGCTGATTTAATATTGATTAGTGAATGGTTCAATACATTGCCCGTAAAATTGAATTTTAGTAGTCATATTCAGTCTTAAAACAGTTTATTCACATTACATATACAGTTTATTGTGTATTTTATCAAAATGCGAGAATTTTGCAATTAGTTTATAGTTTATTTGATTATGGGTGCACATTGTGCTGCTCAGTGGTGAATATGTTTTTGTGAATAACTGTGGGCGTGTCTTGAATTTTTTGTGTCTGTGTCTCAGTGTCAGAATCTCCTGCTCTGTCAAATAGAGAAAGACAGTTTTTACAGCAACTTGTCAGAGCGCAAAACACAATGCAGACATTTAGTGTGAAAACTGTAAAAAAAATGAAAATGCTGAGCTTTATTTATAAAGTAGCCTGCTCTTTTTGTCAGCGCACAATCCAATAAACAGCTTATAAGATTTGCAATTTACAATGCACTAAGGATTCTTTGAAAGGGGAGAGAAAAGTCAATTTCAATTTAGAGCCTTTGAAAAGGCGTTGATGCTGCCGATTGAATTTCCGCTTGGTCGATAAAATCATCACTAGCTCCTGAGAAACTGCAAAATTTTCTGTCACGACTGTATAATTGCGAGCTTTCATTCACAAGTTATCACACTCTGCAAAGTGAAGAGGATGACCTCAGTGACTTCGTTTGAGTAGTAAGGATAAGATGATATAAGTTATTTGTGACAGGTGTTTCACCACTGAGTGAGGGTGTGTATGTAACATTCTGTTGGTTGTTAGCATTGATAGACGGGTCATTTGGCTTCAACTGATGTATTTATATCCTTAAATAAATATGTGAGTGTGTGCGCGCGCACCACTGATATCCAGCTCTGCCATGATGCTGTGTCCGAGAAAAACACAGCATTATTCTTAATTGCACTCTTTGTTTTAGTCAAGGTGTTGATGAGATTCATTCATCTACTGTGTGTTTGTGTGTGTGTGTGTGTGTGTGTGTGTGTGTGTATGTGTGTGACAGAGAGAGTGAGAGAGAGACATTAAGGGAGTGAATGAGGAGGTAACAAGGCCAAGAGACACCCCTCGACATGCATACCCCCTCACAAATTATATTGGCATGGTTGCTGTTGCCAAGGCAACTGTCCCATGAGTAAGGGTGGGGTGGGTGCAGCTGGTGTTTCACCACTGAGTCAGGATGAGTGTGTGTGTGTGTGTGTGTGTGCGTGCATGTGTGTGTGTGTGTGGTGGAGAAAAGAATGTGTTTTTTGCCACTCTGAAAAGAGCCATTCATCTTGGTGAGCTTAAGATAGGAAACATTTGACGAGGACGAAATGTGCTATAAATATGTATGTATAGAGGACAAAGAAAGAGATGGGGTGGTTCTGTGTGTGTTTCATAATTTGTGTGTTACGTGTGTGTGTGTTCTCATAACACAAATTCTAAATTATGTGTCAATATCAGACATGTGACGGTAGCTCATTGGTTGGTGTGACTTTTTATGTCTGTGGCTGTGTGTATCTCACAGTGTAGAGGCTAAAGTTTAAAGTGGTTCTCTAACAAATGATATTCTGGTTTTCTACCTAGGACACTGAAATTGTTATTTTGTAATTTGGGGCATTTTGGAGATGTTTGGTGCCCACTCATCAGCTCTATTTACTTTTACATCTCTATCTGTGTGACTGTGTGACTGTGTGTGTGTGTGTGGTTGTGTGTGTGTGTCCTGACAAAGCTACTCGATAGCAGATCAGGGTGTCGTGCTCCCTCCTGTAATGCTGATTTAACGTCCACAGTGAGCTGAATCTGAGCCTGTCTATACCAGTGGGATCTTGTGACAGAAACACGCTGAATGTCATTGGTGTTTTCTCTGCAGAGGCGATTTTCACATTTGATGAAGCTGAGTTTTTACTTTTATATTGAATTAAACACAGTCATGCTGCGCATGAATGGCGCAGCTATCATCAATATTTGGGATAATAATTCATATCTATTTTAGGATGTAAGATAACCTATAACCTACACCAATAGGACTGCACAGAAGAGTGAGTGCATGAAGGAGAAACAAAATTAATAATAAAAGTAGAACACAAGACAATCCATTGGTTGTAAAATCTCCAACAATGTTTATTCTGGTGGTGAATCAATGCTATTACAGATTAATTTCCACAAGTTGTGCCCCACACACACATTTGTCCTCTAAATATGGATATTTAATTCTGTGAAGGTGTGTATTGTTATGACAGCGCAGTGGTGAAGTGGTTAGCACTGTTGCCTCACTGAAACAGGGTCCTGGGTTCAAATCCAGGGGTCGTCCTCGAGACCTTTCTCCATGGGTTTGCTCTGCCCCCCAAAAACATGTGTGTTAGTCCCCTGACCAAGACAAGGTGCAAGATCTGCGGCTGGTCCCTGGCCGCTGTTGTGTGTGTGGTGTCCACTGCTCCTCACACTGAGGGTAAAAATGCAGAGAGAATTCATTTCCCTCTGTGGATTAATTAAGTTAAAAAAACAAAAGATGATATGTGCTTGTTAGATTCAGTCGGTTCTGTGCAATACCAAAAATGGACATTTAGAGAGGTTTTAATTTCTGCCTTGCGAGAAACTATTCAGAAGACAGAAGAAATAAGTCACGAATTTGGTGCATTTATTCTATTTGACCCAACTAATATAGCTGATATCAATGTGAAAGTAACCAATTTATTTCTTCAGTCTGTTGTTAAAAATTAAAAAGCCACCATTAAGCCACAGTTAATATACTGAGATCTCATGCTGAGTATCTACTTACTGTACAGAACTTTCATCTCTCCGTTTCTGTTTCACATCATCTCTCCATCTCCACTTTCTTTTTCTTCATTTTCCTCTTACTCATCTATCTGCTTGTCAGTGTACTGTCAATTCTCTCTCTTCTTCCCTCTCTCCTCCCTCTTTGCACTCCGGTGTGTTCGTGTTCTTTTTGCTTTATCTTTCCTGCTCTTTCCCTCAAATGTCATCCACCCACCCATCATTTTTCACCCTGTCATCACACAATTTTTCTCTGGCTCTCATGTCACCCTTTGCCTCTTTTTCATCTCACCTCTCTCCTCCACCTCCACCCGTCAATGTCTCATTTTCTGGCCTGTTATCTATCATGCAGCAATTTCCCTCCCCCCTCTCTAGGTTACTGTTCCCCATCATCCTAACTGCTTTTGCTCTTCAATCCACCCTTCTGTACATTACATTTTACCCCTGTCATCTCAGAATGATTTTACAGCTCTCTCTCTTCTGCTCTCATCATCCATCTCTACTCAGTCTCCACCTGTCTTCTCCTGCTCCTCCTCCTGCTCTTCCTCCTCCTGCATTCTTCATCATCTTCAATCAACTCTTCCGGTTACACACCTTTTTTCATTGTAATCTCTATCACCTTGGTATTGTCATTTCACTCTTCTTCTTTGTTTCTCCTACCTCTCCATCATTATGATTTTTTTTTTCACATTTTAGCCCCATTCATCTTGTCTCCCCATGCTCACACATGAAACCATTTTCACCCAGCTGCCATTTTCTGATCTCTATTTCCTATGTAGTGCTCTTTTCTACTTTATCCACCTTTTTGATTTTAAGATTTTAAAATGTCATCGAACAAATCTTCTCACAAGCAGTATAGGGGTCATTCCCTTGTAATTGCACACTTTCTAGCTACAAGCTACACATGATTTTAAAAAAGCTTCAGCCAAACTGTTCTCTTAATAAAGTAGTGTGTTGAAGTGGTTGAAGGCTTCATTCTCAGCAACACATTGTTTGTACTCGGCCAGATGTCAGAATGAGCCCCAGTGACCTCCATTCAGTGGTGATTGTTGACACCATGAATTAAGTGCTGACCTCCTAAGGAAGCGGTTGTGGGCTTGTGTCTTTTTCGCACTGATTAAAAGCAATGTGTTGCACCAGAAGCGTGTTCATAACCCAGAAAATCAATGCATCGAAAGACATCTCACCATCATACTCATATGTTTGTTTTGGTTTCAGCGAAGAAGCGGATGTCGTGTCTTGTTTGTGCTCAGCCAAAACATAACAATAGCGCCCCAATTAATAAAGCGTTTCCAGCAAGGAATTATGTGTTCAAGTCCATTGTTTTTATTTCTACAATGAAGAAGAATCACTTTATGAGAACTTACTTTTCTGTAATTTTGTCAGCAACACTGCTGTCATATTGTGAGTTCATGTCCCATCTGGGGTGATGTGTGAATATTACTGAATGAGACAATGGTTAAACTCCTCCCAGCATGTTTGGTGTCTGAGTGTGCCGCTTACTGTCCCATCATTCTCCTGTTTGACCCATTTGCAAAATTTTCAACACCGTACACTTTTATTGGATCTGCCATCACCCTGTCAGCGTCTCATTTCTTTCTCAGTCAGTTGGATTAATCTCCCACATCCGTGTCACTTTTCTCACCATATCTGTCATTTTCTTTAGTTATTTGTAAGTGTCTTCATCGTTTCTTGACTCCTCAACTCGGAATGCTTTTCTCTTCTAACAAACTCACATGCCAGCTAAAATTACATACAGTATATAAAGACCAGATATGGCATAGCATTTAGGAATTTAGAGTCATTCATCTCTTTCATTTTGAAACCCACATCTGCCTCAGTCTACTGTAATTTTCAGTATTACCACAAATTTCCAATAACAAAGCTGTGTATGCAACTTTAAACAAAGGGGCCAGACGGTGATTTGTCAGCAAAATCACACAAGTTTTGATGGCCAGCATTTTTGATTGTGGGGTTGCTTTGAAATTGGAATGTGATATGCAGAGGTCTTGCTTGCCAAGAAGGTTTCTTGATACTAAAAACAAGAATTGTAGCCTAATATTGCCAATCAGTCTCTATATTGATAAACAACATCCTGCCAGAGTTTCCTTAGTCATGTCAGTAACATGCACACTATATCCAGATTAAGTCATGAATTATGGGTTTGACTACCACCTGAGCTGCTTGAGAACACAGTGGTCAAGGGCCCAAAACACAGACGTCAAAGGATCAACATCATCCTTATGTGTTGTGCATCCGTCAAAACAGTTCATATTCTTTCTTATTCTTTTATACATCACTACAGATGTGCTGGGTTTGTTAAAAAAATGTTTGTGGAGTGTACTGGTGCTCATTTTTTCATTTTGTGAGTGCTGAAGTTTAAAAGGTTTCTAAATTTCACTACTATTTCAGGCTGCCAGTGTGTAAAGTTGCTTTGTGCTGCTGTAAAGCTCTGTGCGTGTTTTCCACATGGTCCAACACCAAGTCCAGTTTACTGGCAGTTAAAATCCAATCCAGATGAATGTGCGACTGCTCTTTGTGCCTGGCCTCTGTCCGATCTCCCGCATCATTGCTCTCATAGTTTACGTGGTGCAACAGTGTAATCATTTGAAAGCATTTAATCTTTGCACACGTTATCTGTGGTTTCATAATCCCTTGTTATCATATAATCTGTCTGGAGATGCAGTTAGCTAGTGTGTATGTGTATTACATCAACAGATTCTTTGTTTGACCTGATAGTATGAAGGGACACAACTTTGCAAGACTTGCAAGCCAATGTACAGTGCTCTCTCAAAAAGCTTCCACCAGTACATTTTCAATGACAAAGAACATGAACATCCAACGTATCAAGGGCAGTAGTGTTGTTACTATTACTATTATTTTTGTTATTATAATAAGAAGTAGTAGTATTGTTGTTGTTATTATTACTAACTTACTTACTTCTCATAGTTAAGATGCTGAAATGCAGAGAGGTAATTTCCATGAAATTTCCTTAGGGATTAATTAGGGATTAATGTATCTATCTATCTCTATCTACATATGAGGATCAATGAAGTACTGTTCTTCCTTTCTTTCGTAAATAAACTGCTCTGAATTTCTAACCTGCCCAGTACATAAGAATGGAAACTGAGATATACTTAGTGAAATTGAGAAAGCACAGCATTATAAGCCTAACTATCTTTCTTAAGCACTAATGGCCTTAAAGTGGAAACACAGTGCTTTTGCTGTATATAATAGTTTCCTTTATGCAGCTAATGTCTTTTACTCATTCACTGTATGTGTCCTTCAGTTAAATGGCCTGCTTGGAAGCGACCTGTTACTAAATATATACTTTGATTTATATGTGTCCCGAGAACAAAACTCATTCATAGAGTAACAAGCACACAACACAATGAGTTATCTGAAAGGATAAAACCTTTTTACAGTTCTCACACAACTCACGATTTTATTTAGTATCCATTCCAGTCTTACTACTACTCACATTTACCCAGTTGTTTTAGCTCAGGAGTTAGTGCTGTTAACTTATAGTTGTTATTTCCTCCTTGGTTTGTGCTTTCAGAGCTGATCCAGAATGGTCGTCTTCTGGAGCTGGCGGTAGCGGCTGGGGACGTGCACTCACTGCTGCCTGATGAAGACGGGAGGCGTCTCTATGTGGCCATGAAAGATAACCTGCTGTCTACTGGTCTGGATGACATCACACAGAACCCACGGAAGGTTAGAAGAGGCACATCACTAACAAAACAAATGCAGACATATGCACACTGTGAATGCAGAGGCAATCTCACATATTTTTAGACATAAGACACAACCTGACTTTTAACATTTCTCACAGTTAAATGCCATGAGCTTTAGATAGCTGGTGCATCAGAGATATAATTGGATTTGCTAGGATGCTACGTAGATGAAGGAGTAACACCCATCTGATCCTCCTTCTATCTTTAGCTCCCATCCATCTCCCATCCTGACAGAGGTCCTAAATGTTTAACTAAGAAATTAAAACGTCAGTATGTTATGACAAATTGGCCATAATTTTGGAATTTTATTGTGCAAATTTAATTGAATCGCATAAAATTTTAACAATACACATATTTTGAAAGACTTATTTTAACAGTGGCATTATAGGATTTTTTTAAAAGCCCATAGACCTCAATTTCCTCCCTGGTTGCAGTATGTTCTTGCACAGAACCCAGCCAACCTGCATTGTACTATTCTCTCTTGGTTTTATGTGAATGTGGTTGTATTGGCTGTACAGATGAATGTCAACCGTGTGATTATGTTGAAATGAAAAGTTTCCTGCTGCAGAAATCATGTTACATACAATGGTTTGTCAGTCAGCCAGGCGGAATTCTGGGTCATGGCAAGGAAGCATAGTGTAAATCAATGCTTTCATTTGACAGACATACAGGCAAGCCGAAAGACAGACAAGCAGAAAAACAGACAGACAGACAGCACTCAAGCTGGCCAACCACCCACTCAGCCAGGCAGTCAGCCAACAAAAAGATAGATCGACTCTGTGGTGGCTGCAAAGATATGTTTTTTTGTACATACAGTATTAACAGTCTGTTTATACCATTTGAGCCTTGTTGGGTGAAATACACAAAGTGCAACGCAGAGTCATTGTCTCGATCACTGTTCTCTTTCTGTTCTATTTCTTCTTATCAGCACAGCAAAAGGTCAAAGGATTGCTACATTTTCTTCTCTTCCCAGTATTTAACCAAATGAAAGCTGTATACTGTATGTGAATCTCAACAGGCCAATGAAACTGATTTTGATGTACAGAAATGGAAACCACATCCTCCAGTCCATCCCAGTTCAGGGCAAAGTGTCGACTGTTGATGCTTTCAACAGCATTTTTCTTTGACTGAGACGAAGCCAGTAAGGCATTCATTCTGTGTGACTTCCAGTCTCTAACCTTTGAGTTAGAGACTGGAAGTCACACAGAATGAATTTGTGTATGTTGTGTAAAATCATACCCAATATGCTTTTCACTGAGATTCAGTTTCCATTAAGTAGAGTCTTTACCAGCTAAGAATCCTTTAGTGGTGGTCCGTGTTCCTGTCAGTGTGTGGTATTTGAAGATAAGGGAGAATGTGGTCTCTAATCTAATCTGATCGTCTCAGCTACGCACCAGATTCTGCGGGAGCAACTGCATCAGGGAGCAATTACTGGACAGAAACTCATCCCCCGAAAGTGCCATGTGTTTTCATTAATCATGTTCAATCAAGTGTTCATGTGACATTTAGAGGATTTTAGGCAATTTAACCTATTTGTGGAGGGAAAAAGAAGTCCAACAAAACAAACCCCCCACACTTACACATTAATTTCCACACGTTTGCATTGGGGTAATTTTTCTATTTTGTCTGTTAATCTTTCCCACTGCAGCACTAAATGTTTAAATTGCAGTATTCACAACGTGAGGCGAATCTGCCCATAGTGGAAAAACACACACGGCACACTCTGATTTAGATGTCTCTATGTTTGAATAAATCGATTCGCCTTAATTTAGCTCTGTAACTCGGAGTAAACACACTTTGATTTTTGCCAAATTAAATCTATTAAAGTGTGTACATGTCATTTGACAAAGTCTGCTTATTGCCTAAATCACAGTATACTGTCTTATTATCATTTAATATCAAATTTATTCAGTGTGATATCATTATTACCTCAAAGTTAAATTTAACACCTCTGCAATATATCAACCCCCCAGAAACAAACATTCGCTACATTTCTTTGCTATTAATTACCATCCTAAGTACAAAAGACATCATACAAATTGCAGGTGACTGATATACTGCATTGCATTACCACAAGTCAATGTGTCATTTTCTCTGGTTTGTTAAGATAAGAAAGGACAGCCCGTTATCATATCAATCCAATCTCTGCTCCAGGTCTCTGAAGGAATGACTGACTCAGGAAAGAATTACTGGACATGCTAGTTACATTAGTCATGTAGCCACCATCTCTCTCTCACTCTCCATCTCTCTGTCTCTTGAAATGAAAGCAATAGAAATAATAGCCACTTTGCTGTGGTTTTATTATACACTGATTATATTTACTTACAAACAAAAATTGTATTAGAATGGGATTTAAGCAATAAAACAAGCACCATGTAAATATTGTTATTTTAATTAGGTCAATCATTGTCTAAGTCAGAATTTTTGTGTAATGACCCTGCTGTTTAAAGATGAGAACCTGGAGTCATCAGTGTCATCTCCATGGTAATAATCGGCTTCAAAGCAAATGTAAACTAACTAATTAAAAAACAAACTGAAACATAAAATAACAATTTCCCACTCAGTAATCACAAACTTAATCATCGCAAAAAAATTACCTTGTGGCGTTCATTCAGTGTTTTTAACATGTTTTTCTATTGTTGAGGTAGTAGTTGTTTCTAGCGGCCTCATCCAGGGTAGAGCCGACCTCCAGCTCTGCTTACCACTCTCCCGATATGTTCATGCAGACTAAAGCGATATCTCTGACTAAGGGGCACTTGATACTCAGCTAAAGGCTTTATGGAGCTAACTTCACCATGTTGGATTTCATCGTGCCATCTTTCATTTCCGGCCGATTCAAATTGTTCTGCACTACAACACCACACAGTAGACAGTCTTGGTTATGTTCGTTATTTCGACCCGAAAGTCCCCAAATCATTTTGGCTGTTCTGGATATAGAGATAATTTCTATTTTACACACATCAAAGACACAAATTTAATTTAATTTTCAAATTTGATAGGTCATGACTTCAGTCATAGTGGTGCATGAGATACATTTAAACAGTGTGAATGATCACGTAACATCAACTCTTGTTAGTCATATTTTGAAATCAAATTTAAAACTCAACTTTTAAATTGGTATTGCCAATAGGTTTTATTGCGCATATTAAACTTCAACCAATGCCTCCATGGCATAATCAAATGATAAATTAATTAGATTTGTAGTCATCAGGTGCCCGGTGGCTCACCTGATATAGCACATCCCACATACTGCACCTGCGCAGGTTCAATTCTGACCTGTACCCTTTGTTGCTTATCATGCCCTATCCTTTCTGTCTGTCTCTCTACTGTACCCAGTGTACTGCAGGAGAAATGCTGAAAAGAAAATCTAAAAAAAAGTTATGTAGTCATCATCTCCATTGTTATGACAGTCTGGCTCATCATCATCAGTGTTTTGGGGTGCAGCCAGTAGGTTTTTATTTATATTTCCATGAGGCTTCATCTTTGTTTAGCCAAAATGAAGAGGCGTTAAAATTAGTCATCTTTTGTTAACGGATCCACCAAACCTAAAAGTCTGTTAGAAATTTGGAGTGAGCAGTCACACAATCTCTAATCATTTTTGCCTCTACTCTCTGTGTCACTGTAGCTGTACTGGCCAGCCAGTCCAGACCGTGTCCAAGAATGTCTCATGGCTGGGAAGGATCCAGAGGTAATTCAACACACACACCCGTTCCCTCATTGCATAAACACAACAAATTGTATCACAGTAAATATTTTACAGTGCACAGTGAGTACAGTCTTTGATTTGAAAACATCATATCATTTTCTAAGACATAAACAAGAAAATAACATCTTTTTGGCTCTGTCTCTACTGTTCAGACTTGAAATATCTGTTTGTGTTATGTGCTCATATTTTCACACATTAAAAAGGCAAAAATGTATGCGTGCAAATGTACTATACCAAAATAGATGTTCCCTTCATAACGGTACCAAGCCAAAGAGGAACAAGGAGGAGTATCAAGAAATGTCTAATAGCTGTGAAGTTTATTCAGGGAATGATGGGTGATGCAAAATATGCCTTTACTGATCAACTGTTTGTCAAATGTTTTTTTTGTTTTATTTTATGATACTGTCTGCTGTGCCCACTTTGTATTAAGGTCTTCATATTGTTGCATTGTAGACAAAAGTGCAAACAGTTCATGCAAATACTTTATATTATTACAATAGTACTGTATTTAAGCAATATGCTGACACTTTAACAAAATTGATGTTTAGTTATTCCATTGATTTTTGTAGTATTCTGTAGATACGTAATTAGCATGCACTTACCTTTTTGTTTGAATGGACCCCTGTGGCTTCTTGGGAAATGTCAGAGGAAAGCACTTTGTCAGGCAACAGTGAACACGTTTAGCGTTTAACTGTGCTGATAAGTTCACATTGAGTGACTATTACATGCTTTGCCATGTGTCAATGGGTCGTGTTCTGTGGATCCACAAATGTTGATACTTAATATGGCCTTAATAAGTGAAGTGACATATTTCTCCAAAATGCTTCAATTTACAAAACAGTGTGACCAAGTAGAGATTCAGACCAGAGTTCAAATTTCCACAAAGTCAGAAAATTTTGTCAAATCACTGGCATCTCTCTTTAAAGGTTTTTAACTACAGGCTGGCAGAGAATTTTTAATGCAAGCAATTAGAAAACAAATGTAGTCATCAGAAAAGTTTACATTCTCTGCTCTTTTTATCTTTTCTTCTCTCTCTCTGTGTCTCTGTCTGTCTCTCTCTCTCTCTCTCTCTCTTTCTCCAGCTGGAGTGTGCTAACTTTTTGCGAGTGCTCCAGATCTTTAACCAGACTCACCTATATGTGTGCGGCACTGGGGCGTTTAACCCCCGCTGTGCATTCATAGGTACCAGTGTCTTCCAGCAGGTATTTCGACGCAGCCACATACACTGTGTGCACAGAGTAAAATAGCTACGACAATGATGCTGTTTGCTGATAGGAATTATTATGTTTCATTTATACCTATCAAAGTCTATGAGAAATGCATTCAATTTTTAATGCCCCAGTATTCACATAGCCACTTCCTTAAATTTTCGAGTCTTAGCCCCCACGGCTGTGTGTGTGTGTGTGTCCTGATTCCCAGTAGCAGCCCGTATAAACAGGCCTATCAGCAACTGATGTGTGATGTCTGCCCCTATGTCCATTTATCTACCATGGCTCATGCTCTGCCATCTGTCTGTAATATATACAATGTACCTTTTGTCATTGAGGTTGGACTCTCATGGCTAATGGACACCTTAGGGGGTATTTTTTATGTCCAATCTAATGTAAATGTAATTTTAGACCCCAATTTTGCCTTCAAGGTGCCATTTTTTATTCACATCTGCACCGGGAATACCTCATAATTTAGACACATATGGGCTACCATTTTATCAGAAATAGGTTAATGGTTCTAAATTCCCTTGCTTGCGTTTTATGTGTGTGTGTGTGGAGGCTAACCTGGACCAGGGCTTAGTATGTTGAGATCGTAGAGGACATGTGGTTTTACATGTATATGGTTATGTGCATTCCAGCAGTCATGTTTCCTTCTCATTAAGGATGTGTGCATGCCTTTCAGCAGTGTGTATGCAGGAGTGTGGAGGATACTTAAATCACATCCTTCGTCATGTGTCAGGGATTTCAGGGTTTATGTGAGGTTTACTTTCTGAAACTCTGTTGGTTTTAAAAAAATAATTTTTAGTTTCTGACAAAAAAAAGTGGTAGGATTCATTTTTACCATCAGAATTTTATATCCGACAAGATGGCGAATGTTACAATTGGTTTTTAAATAATCAAGACGAGACAAAATGACTAATTTAAATGATTAAATAAAAGGTGAACATGGACTCATGACCTTAGCATTCAAAACAATGGCTGTGTGTGTGTTCGTGTGTGCGTGAGAAGCTAATCCCATGAAAGGCAGCAATCATTATGAGATCAGAGCAAAGGGTTAGACGTGGTGCTTAGAGGAGCAAGTGGTGCTGACTTTTTAAAGACTGGACTTCACACATTCTGAAATCCCTCATTTAGCCCTGATTAACCTAGAGTTATCCACTAATTCCAGGTTTCCCTTAGAAAATGTTGCAGGCCTGGTGGCGAGTGGATATAGAGGTGGGACGTGTGCAAAATGTGTAGCTATTCATTTCACATGCGCTGCAACACTTTTTGGTTTCTTATTTCCATATGAATGACTCAAAACAAAGTGATCAGAATAAGAGGATGACTTGAGAAGCAAACAAATAGCTTTACAAGAAAGTACTTCACACTGGAAGAACCTAAATATTCTTTGGTTAACTAAGGTAACATCCAATATGCTTGCACTCTCATTTCGCTCAGCCACATCATTTCATACAGTGCTGGGTTTATTTAATAGAGCTTTTGACAGTAGTCAAGTAGCCGGCGTGTCAGAGAGGTTGGAAAGACGGAGACCTCTGAGTCGGGGGAGGCCACACATAGCGAGGCTGACTCATGTTTCAGAACAGCGCAACAGAGAGGCCCCCGAACACTAATGATTATCCCTGAATGAATGGATATTTGGCCCAAAAGTATTTTTCGGCCTGTTGTTTGCCGAAAGGGGGTCTTGCTGGACTGGCGGCCTGCCAGGCCTGTACGATTATAGGGAAAATATTGCACTATGGATGTGTATTCATGTGTGTCCGCGTGGCATTGCTTTGATCAGCTGTGTGAAAAATGTCTTCCTGTCATTTTAAATGACTTCTTTCTTATGTTTTCCTCTGTCAGTCAGAGCACCAAACTCTCTTCTACAGTCAGACAGAATGTGGGAAAGGGAAATGTCCCTATGATCCATTCCAGAAAACCGCCTCTGCTGTCATTGGTAAAATATTTAAAGTGTACTTCATTGATTGTACAAAATTTCATGATTTCCAGCAAAGTGGGAGCTATTATTTACTTCTACAGTACAAAGATAGAACTTATACATGCCACAGTTAGTGGCAGTTAAATGTTGCTTCTGGATTCCCAAGTAGAACTGTATTTTTCTATAATGGTTGTAACTCCTTGTATAGCCAAATTTCCATGTTCCTTTCTTTTGTCTATATCTTCTTAAGATTATCTCAGCTACTATACATTATGGGGCCTTATTGAGCAAGCAGTAAACTGATGTTAGGTCAAAAGTCGCCATAGGATAGCAGTCCATGAAAAAACAAAGAAATTCAGTAGTCGTTGTAGCAGCAGCTAAATAGTCTTTTCCACATGTTAGATCGTTCGTATGCTGTGGTAGCATTTCGGCTCTGTTCAGAAGCCCACTGAACAGGCTAGCTAAAAAATATTAACTACTTTTTTGTAAGAAATGTTGGGGAAAACCACTGACAATAATTTAAGAATAAAGTAGCAAAAAAAAAAATCAGATTTTAAAATGAATACATACATTATGTTGTGTTTCATTTTGTGTAGATGGTGAGCTTTACGCTGGCATTACATCAGACTTCATGAGCAGAGATTCTGCCTTCTTTCGCAGCCTTGGCAATCGTCGTGTCATCCGGACTGAGCAGTACGACTCTACTTGGCTGCAGGGTGAGAAACCGCATCTCCTTTCAAAATCTTGTATCCCTTGTCAACAATCACCAGTGGTTGCAGATGAAATATTTTGGAGATGAGATGATGGTGATCAATTAAGTTCCCTTCTTTAACTTTGGAAATTACAATTCTACACAACTATGAAACAGTGAAATGTCACCTAATCGGATTTACAAGTATACAATCCTTGTAGTAAACATCAGTAGCTAGCAACCTTGGGGTTCCAAGCCCAGCATACTTCCCCTGTCCCACTCTGCTGTCAGTCCCCCTGACGGCACCAGAACCTATGATTCCTGGTTCAGGAGACTAGCGATCATATTTTGTTTGATTGTAATGCTGTATAAATGCTATTCAAAAGACACCAAATTGATGCATATTTAAAACATTATCTTCTTGGTAGCAAGGGTTCACAAACTACGCAGTCAGCACAGGTAAAGTACAAACTTTTGTTATACATGACACAATACATTCTGCTTCTTACATTCACACGTAGCAAAACACAAAACATTATCGTTGTGAAAACTCTGTAATGCTCGGAATGAGAATCCAGTCTTGCGCAATGAGTTGACCAGCAGACAGCTACGTAGGTAACAGGCAGGTCGGCCACAATTATTTCATTTGGTCCAAATGAAATGATTGGATGGATTTATTTCAAGATTACTAGAGTTTCAGTTATCAGATTTTTTAAATTCCTTTTTCAGAGCATTTCACTTATTTATAGCTTTCAGGATAGTAAGATGATTTCTTCAAAAATAACAAATTGTGTTTCTACAAAAAATGATCCACTCTACTTTAATTGTCTTATCCATTAAGTCATTGCGGATGAGTTTGCCCTCCCATATCTAGCGAGTACCTCCAAACATCTTATCAACCTTGGGTTTCTTCGTCTGCAGTTGATAACAACAAGATACATGTTTACTGTCTTTGTAAACTCAATTGTACCTCCATCATCTCTTTGCATCGTCTCTGTTCCTTGTACACTGTGAAGTGCACATATTTTCACATCAGTTCAGTGACACTGTTTATACTTGCTCTATGTCCGTCTCTCCAGATGCCCAGTTTGTGCGGGTAGCACCACTGTCTGAGACTGATAACCCAGAGGATGATAAGGTCTACGTGTTCTTCACTGAGCATGCTCAGGAGGCAGAGGGGGCTGCTGGGAAGGTGCTCTACTCTAGAGTGGCACGTGTGTGTAAGGTATGAAGTGTGTACGTGTTTGATTGCTCATATCACAGAGAATGTTAACAATTTTTTATTATCTGTATGAATCTTCTCCCACACTAAAAATTATTCTAATCTCTTGCCTCTGTGTGTGTTTTTATGTTTTTGTTTGTATACATTGTCATCAATGCTTAAGGAAGCAAACAGGAATTCATATAAATTTATTTGTTGAAGGACACCAATGATGCCTTTTAAAAAGACATACAAAATGCATAAGTGAAAATAAATCATTTTAGGCTCCATAAGTTTTGGTAATGTAGTGATATAGAAAAAAATGTTTAATCAGATGAAGGAATATATTATACTTTTCTAAGAATCTTTCCAATTTTCTACTTTAGAATGACATTGGAGGGCAACGTAGTCTGGTCAACAAGTGGAGTACATTCCAGAAGGCACGAATGGTGTGTTCAGTTCCTGGACCAGATGGCCTACAGACACACTTTGACCAGCTGCGTGAGTACTTACAAACTGATATCACCAAAGATATGCAAAAGGTCTACCTATGTCAGACAGACATAATCCTGTGGTCTCACAAAGAGGGGAAACACTGCCACAAAGGGAAAATAAAGCTCACTGGTCAAAGAATGCAAATACTTCACCATCAAGTGTGTGTGTACCTGTGAGTGTGTGTGTGTCTTGCAAGATCTGTAGCTTCCTGGTCAATTTTTTTGCTGTGACCAAAAGTTAATAGATTTGGAAACTTGGAAGTGCTCATCCAACCCATAGCCTTTGTTGAATATTTGTCTTATCGGCTCTACTGTTACCACGGTGATCTACAAACCTGTCGGTCACCTTGGGTTCATCTTCGTGCCTCAGCCATGGTAACTATAGCAACTGGACTCTTCATTCATTTGCTGTGGACTTATTCATTATTGAGATTTCACAACACTCTTCTAAGGCTGACTGTGTGTGTGTGTACTGAAGAGATGTACATGTGTCTGTATTTTCTGAGTACGTTGGTGATGTTTTCCTTTATTGTGTTTGTCAGTCAGAACAGCTTCAGCAAATGAAGCTATGAAAGGAAGTAGTTAAAAAAGGACACTAGGGGCAGAAGGATGGTAATGCGCGTGTGTCTGTGTATGTTGGGAGGGTGGGGGTATACTTGACAAATGCCTCCAAAACCATGACTTAAAATGACTCAATTACCTATATGCCTAAATCCTTCTTTTCCATTGTTATTGCCCTTACATGCTGCTTACAAGTCAATAAATAAAAAAGCTTTCACATAAAATCAATTGCCTTAAAAAAAGCCAGTATTTCACGGGGACATCTTTCAGTCAGGATGTTCCTGGCTATACATTCCTGAGGATAGAATCTTCCACACACTCCATTGCCCAGGGACCAACTGGGGTGGGGGAAATCAGAGCATCTGGAGGAAACCTACACAGGCACGAGGAGAACACGCAAACAGCAAAGGTGTGGTGTTCTACCCTAGGACTCGAAAACACAACCTTTTTGCCGTGAGGCAACAGTGCTAACCACTAAATCACAATGCTGCTCAGGGTTCCTGTGGGGTCTTAAAAAGTCTCGTATTTAGTAATCTGAATTTTAAAAAGTCTTCAAAAAGGTCTTGGATTAGATTTTAGATTTGTCTGTGTTTGTTTGTATGTTTCATATTTATTGGATTAGGACGTGGTCACTAACAGGCAGTCTGCAGTCCATGTTCCCATAACTATTACCAATTAATTATTATTGGTTATTAAAAATGTGACAGATCGTTTCTTTTGTAACGTGGCATATCTTTTCTAGCCGTTACAGCATTCCAGGAAAGTCACACAACAATTACATACGTTGTAAGTAGGGGTGCACTGATATGGAAATTCTCAGCTGATACCTGTATTCAAAATAACAATCGGTTCATCCCTAATTGTACGTAATCCCACGTGATGCCACTCAGCCAATCAAATCTGTGTATTCTGGATGCAGTTTTTTCATACTTTTTTGGCGCATGGTCATGAAATAGGCCTTAAATTCTATTCAGTTGTCTTAAAAGCATCTTTAAAAGTCTTAAATTTGACTTGTTGAAACCCACCAGAACCTTTAAGTTGCCAGTGTGACTATTTGCATTGTATTAAAAAACAAAACCTGGCTTAGGAGGCCTGTGCTTTATCCAATAGGTGATTGGGAATCTTGTGGCTAAGCAGAAATGAGATATGGCACCCGTGACTCATCTTCAGTGCGGAAAAGCCTACAACACAATGAATGCTAGCATAGATGCACATCATGCACCAAGTAAATGCAAAGTTGCAAAGTCTGTATCCATTACAGTTTTAGGAAATGCTTAAGATATTGGGATGAGTGGATAGACTTTAATGTGATATTTTAGCATTTTTTCCTGACTGATTTTAGTGTTTCCATTACACATTAAAAGTCAATGGAAACCAAATTAATTCTTATCCATTTGGCTTTTGAGGACTGAATAACCTCACAATGAAAAAAAGCAATATAGACACAAAGATACAGCAAGTGAGCATGTTGTTGAGACAGGACTCGTTCCTTATCTCTACAGTCTCTGTAAACAAACGACTCTTAAAGTAAACAACCTGACTCACCCATTCTGTCGACACAACCACACACATTAAGTCACACACGTGTCCATATCCAATTATTATTTCTGTCAATACATCAACAAAGATTATAGTCATTCACTATATAGTTTTATAGAAACCCATTCATACAGCACTACATAAGATATTTTAATACACACACATACAGGCACACAAGCACATCTGGACGTCTCCACCAGCCACAACCTGTCTGTGTACACAGTACAGTTCAGACTTGTCAGGAGCGTAAACATTTCTACCAAGCATGCCTGTGGCCACGTTTAACACATCTGATAAGAGTGTGTACAATTTGTTTGCACACACACTTTACCCCCCCATACACACTTACACACACACATAAACAGCATAGTATACAGGCACACACATAAATCAAACCCACATACAGGAGATTAACCCATCAGGTTAAGAATGTTGTCAGTTGTGTTTATGACATGCTTCACCGCACAGAAACACTACAAATCCCATAACGTTCTAAGAATTTGCGGGTCCCTCATAGAGGCTTAGCAGAGGAGTGGACACACCTGCAAGTGTTTGTGTGCACAAATTTTAATTTAGAATATTTTTCGTAACATAAAGATATGCTGATTCAGTCCACTTTGGTCTAATAAAACACCTAAAATACTACAACACCAAGTACCAATGACAGTAAGTCTTTCTCTCTTTCTGTCTCTCTCTCTGAAAATTATAGCTGATGGCACAAAGTCAAAACAATGCTCTGACACAGTTTTTGCAGGTGAAAGCGTTCATTTAACATGTGGGACAAATCCATCTTTAACAGTACAAGGGACGGAATGTCACAGCTTGAACATTAATAACAAACATTAATTGTCAGCTTGGAAAATGGGTTGTCATTTCTAACGTTTTCCCATTACCTAAATAAATGGCTCCCCTCAGCAATAAAATGTAAAGGCTCCATAAATATGCACGATTAGATACATATCATCAATAAGTGTGATTTAATCTGTGCTATAGATATTTAATAAATGAATAATTCATGAAATGCAAAATATAGACTATATAGAGTATTATCAAGCCTGAAGCAATTGTTATTGACTTATTTACTAATCTGTTTACCATAATTTATCCTAATAAATGTACCTCCAACACCTTAATGAGATTACAATAGATCACCTTAAAAATTAACATAGTAGTTTATTATTTATGTAATCTATTATAATTATATTATTTTATTGGATACCTGTCATAATGTCATCATTTGCTCATCAATTAAAAGATTATTTATCGTTTTGTTTATTAGTTATGTAATTGTTTATTTAGTCAGTCAAACAGTAAGCCAGATATTTTTATTTATAGTTATAGTTAGTCCTAGTTTATCCTTGACTTGGAGTTTTAACTGCATTTTCACATTAGAGTGTGCAGCTCTCTGATGTTGCTCATTGTGTAGTGTTCATAAGTCAAGCCTCAAAATACAGTATAATTCATCTAAAAAACAGTGGGGTGGAAGTGGTTGATATTTCCATTTCTTTTTGGTGTTGATTTCTCACTGGTCACTAG
Organism: Brotula barbata; assembly: GCA_900303265.1. Lineage (NCBI taxonomy): Eukaryota > Metazoa > Chordata > Actinopteri > Ophidiiformes > Ophidiidae > Brotula > Brotula barbata. The sequence continues at coordinate 2,612 of OMNV01009331.1, read as the reverse complement.
TTCAGATCATAGGAAAGGATTCTCTGCTATTTACCGAGCAGTGTTTATTGTTGTTGCTGCAGAGGACAGTCATGCTGAGGTCTAGCAGCTGGAGACAGACCGTTCTCTGTGGTCGTGACACCAGGCACACTGAGGCATTTCAGGCATTTCTGTTGTCTGTTTTAGTCTCCATGTTTGTGATCCAATGTTCCCGATGCGAGACTGCACCCATATCCTCGTTGCTTGATCATTCACATCTGATATGGGATATAAAGCAGGGACAGGGGTGAGAGGGACAAACAGGAAGGGAGAATGAGTACTGTCGAGTGTGTTTGAAAGGACATATCTCGATAAATCTATCATCACGAACAAGGACACGAGCGGAGAGGAGAGTAGTGTAGAGGTGAGATGGGAGACAGCACTTATATCATCATCGCTGGATCATCCTCATCTGGTATCGGATATGACAAGGAATGGACGAGAGGGGCAAACAAGAAGAGAGAATGAAGCCTGTGTGGTGTTTTGGAAAGGATGTATCTAGAAAAATGTCAGGAGAGGAGAAGAAGGAGAGGAGATCAGGTGAGAGGAGGATACTAGGGAAAGGTAAACAGAAAAAAGACCAGAGAGGCGACAAGATGAGATGGGAGGAGAGATGAGGTGGAGAAAATAGACGAGAAGGGAGGAGGGAAGAGGATAGGAGATGAGCCTGGGAAATGAAGAGTTGTAAAGCTTAGAGGGCAAACATGAACAATGAAGGTAAAGAGGATCAAAAAGAGGGTCAACGGTTTATTCACTTTTGACACAATGAGATTCTGTTTGGACCAAACAGGGAATATGAGAATATGAATATGAAAAGATAAGTGGATGATGAAGGGGCTGGATGGAGGCTGAATGTGGGTAAACCAAAGGTTATAGGTGAGAAGAGCTCAGTTGAACAAGAAATATGTGTAAAAATAGTATCAAGTTTCCTTCTGGTCTTCTGTAATTAATTGTATTAGGAACCCAGAGTTGAGACAGACAGAGAGAGAGACAAAAGGAGGAGAGAGGTAACAGAGGAAGACTCCTCACTCATACAGATCCTACACATGAGTGGACATGCATTTTGCTACAAACCGCTTATGTGCATTTCTGGCTATGACGTTCCTAATCTACAATCCAAATACAACCATGATGGATAGAAGCACCAGTAAAGCAGATTTGATATTTAAGTGAGGTCTCACTACATAGGATACTGGCAACTTTAGTGTCAAACCCATTTTTGAACCGATGTGCTTTGCACTTGAGCGCTTTTATGTTTCGATGTTATCAAGTCAAGAACATCCATTTTGGAGATTGGATTGCATTTTTGCCCAATGTGGAGAAGTACTTAGTGTACTGAACATGTAAACACACACACACACTGATAAATAGATTTCTTAATTAGCTTGTCAGCAAAAAAAAAGATATTTCATGTGAGTATAAAAACAGTATTAAAAATAACAAATCACGTTTAATGGATTTTTTCAGGTTATATTACACATTATGTCCAGTTTGTGTGAAAAATATTGGGTGAAAGCTCAGTTTACGGGAGACAGAAAGAGGGAATTAGAGCACAAAATGGGGTGGAGGAAGAGCACGATAGGATGGGACTGTGGTGAGCGAGGCAGTATAATTGAGGGTATTGATGTCAGGGATTTGGATTGGAAATGAAGGATAGAGGAAATAGCAGAGAGAGGGGAGATGGTGGGATTAGGGCTATTGGCCAGAGTGGGGGGAAATATGGAAAATGATAGTGGTTTTGGTCACAGAACTTTAAAGAGAGAAAAGACTGAAGAGAGTGTACAAGAACGAAGAAGAGGGCAGAGGCTGTGTTAGGAATTAAAGCGAAGAGGATGAGGAATCTGGGAGCTGTGGTTTTAGGAAAGACGATCAGAGAGAGAAAAAAAGTGTAGGTAAGGTGGTTGGTATGAATCACTGCCCACACATGGAGGAGGATAAATGAGGAAGATTAAGACAAAAGAAGTAATATAGGGAGGAGTAAGACAGAGGACAAAGAAGAATCCATAAAAATACTAAAGATTCTAGTTTTACTTATATAAAACAGACACCAGCCTGAGTGGTTAATGTTAGCCATGGAGAATACTGTAATATTTCCAGATGTCATTCCTGGGATTATTATGGTCAGTTGACCCAAATCACCAAAAGGGACTTTTTCCTATACTCACACATAGTTTCTATGTTTTTGAGCAGGTTTTGAATTTTCAGCTAGCCCAGAGGCGAAAATTGCCACTTTTACACTACCTGCACCTTTTGTGTTCACCCAGTCAAGTCTGGCTGTCAGAAAGATGCAGCTATTTGCATCATTAAAAAGCATTTTTCATCGTGATAGTCTCATTTTATTTCACACTCAATTTAATGCAACTTTTGTTTAACACACTTTGTTTTCCATGTGGAACACCAGTAAAAAGAAATAAGCACACAGACGATGCCATTATATTTTCAAAATTTTATTTCCAGGTCAATAAATCACAATGTGCTTCATTTAATGCCACTTTGCAAAAATAGGCATCCTTTTTCCAAATAGGGGATGTCTCAATTTGCACTTAAGTGTTACAATTGAGAGAGACATCAAGATGGAGAAAACAGCCGTTGCC
>OMNV01009330.1:0-41475 GCA_900303265.1 Brotula barbata | reverse complement strand
TTTTTTTTTTTTTTTTTTTTTTTTTTTTTCACGAAATCTGGAGATGTACCCGGCGTAATTCTCAGGAAGAGAGGCTCCGCTCAGGTTTGAAAGTGGGCCACCACTCACCAGCCCCTCGCCGTTGTGACCCCGTTGTGCACTCTCAGCACTATCTAGTTAGTTCAAATTGCTTCTATTAGTTTCGCCCGTTTCTGCCCACATCTGTAGAAAGTAAACAATGCAGTATTGTAATGAGAAATGGCAAGCAGGGAGAAAGGAGAGGGATGAGACCTCAGAGACTGTAACCCCCACCCTCCCTCGCCCGCTCACCCTCTCTCTCTCTCTCTCTCTCGCTGTCTCGCGTTCTGTGTGCAAGTGAGAACAAGAGGACTGCCAAGGGGAGAGGGGTACCAAAAATTGCCTCTGTTGAATGCACTTCTATGCCTTTATTGCTTCCTGTAATTGCTTCTCTGTGAAGGAACTGGACTCCTCTTGTCCTTCTATTTTTTTTTTTTTTTTTCCTTCCTGTTGAAGGATTGTAACCTGCGAGCATGCAGCGAAACACACTTGAGTCATGAATCTCATTTGAAAGACAATCCAGGACTGAGGATAAATACATGCATGACGCAGCGTCTGAACGAGTATCTCCTACAGCCTACTTTATCAAATTATTATTATACCGCACAGCGTGTCGCTGTATTTTCCAATCCCATCATGCTGTGCATATATAAGAGTACTTTCCTGAGGGTCATGCCTATAACACTATAATTCAACCGTCATATATCTAGACACACTCCTCCTTAGCGGTAATGACTGCCCGTACTGCATAACACATCTGAAATAAGGCTGTAAGTATGCGGTGGAATACCATGGCAGATCAGATTAATGTGATGGATCGACGCCAACTTCTGTAGAACGAGACGAGAGGTCGAGTGTGTACACACAGTCTGTGTTCTTCCTCATTGGTAGGTGAGTGTGTGGATGGGGCATATTACTGACAATGTGAGGGGTTAGAAGGTAATTCCCCCTTGGGAGCGCCAATGCTAATGATGCATACACTCACCGCATGATGAATGCGCTGGAACTTAAAAGTACACGCAGCACCCCGACCCCAGAATATGTTAATAACAAATTTAAGAGGAAATACAGCCGAGCTTCCCTGGAACGGCTTCATCCTTCCCTCCAGGTTTTCAATGAGGAGGTTTTTATGGTATACACTGATGCGAGTGGATTAGAGATGACTGCCAGTGGATTTCCCTGGTTCGATACTACAAGTAGTGAAGACAGAAACAAGGATGGGGTATGGGAAGATATGGGGAGGTTATGTTAACACACACACACACACGGGTATCAGTGGTACTTTTTCAATATATTTAATACAAACCAAACACCTTCATCACATCTTCCTCATCTGTTATCATATAGGATCAGTGATTTTTCATATACCGTACGATGAATTAATAATTGCGGCAAAGTTTTATGAATCGCTGATAAGCATAAACTTATGCACTCGAGATTAAATTCTGAACCTTCGCCGTTCTGCGAAGGCATTGACGAGCAGGTTTGTATAAAACTAAATCACGCTTTTGGATGTATTTTATTTTGAAATCCACCATTCTAGAACAAGCTACTGCGTATACATTCATCATAATAAAATATAAAAGTTGTTTTTTGTTTGCCTTTTTTTCAGGGACGCAAATATTCATATCTCTTATCCCTCTTGGAAAAAAAAAAATACATGAATAAAAAATGCATATTATAATATGTTGGCTGGCTCACGCTCGGTGTCAAAAAGCTGCATTTTTACAAAAGAACAGCTTTGATTAAAGGGATCAGTAAGTAAAGCTCTATTTATCTCTCACAACAGAAATAGGCATTAACAACCCTGCTCTGTATTTGTCAATGAAACACCACTAAGCTGCTGTGGATAATATTTTACACCTATATCATCATGAAGTAGTTATTTGTATAGCATTCATAATCATTAGATGCAGAGAGTCTAATTCACAATAAATTATGATAAGAATAAATGTGTTGTGATAATATTATCATCTATCTATGGAGTTCATTTGACAATTAAATACCAAAGCGCTGTTATGAAATCAGTGTCACCGCAATAATGGTAACATATGCACGAGTGTAAACAACGACACAAAGATGGGACAAAGGTGGAAAATGTATTCTATTGTTTTAAATTTAAAGGTTTTCCATTGAATTACAGAGCGGCAGAGGCAGGCACCAGAGTTCACGCTCTGCAGCGGTGTACGTGTGCGTGATTGATGTTTTAAAGTGTTCGAGGAGCTCCGAGATTAAACCCAAATAGATTCAGCAGGTCCTGTTTACACAATGAAAACATCATGTCTCCGAGTTCCCCACTCGCTGATGGAACGAATGCCTGGAAGCACCAGTCGAACCGCCGTCTCCTTCCCACATTCCTCTCCTTGTTGCTGTCGCTCTCGTAGTTGCCTGTCACTCGCATTTTTGTGTTTTAACGCTGTTAATTTATTCATCCTTTTTTTTTTTTTTTTTCTTTTCCGCCACGCTGCGTGCGATGAAGAAACTGGGGCAGGCGACAAAATGTTCCCATATTACGCTCACATAAAGCTGAACTGTTTTTGGTGTAATGTATGTATGAAGATTCAAAGGTGTTTGTCAGCAGTTTTGCGTCCAAAATGTTGTTTACTGCAAGTGGGAGCGCCTTAAATGATAGAAAATGACACAAGATTTGCAGCCGTGTTAATGTGCGATCTCTTCTTCCACTGTTTAGATACCACCGTGGTTCGTATGTGGTTCTTAAAATGAACGATAAGATGCTGCAGAGATGGTCTTGAAGTGATGAATCTGATGAATAGATAACAAATAAGTGCATGGATGACACTTTCGTTTGACCATTTTCTTCCTCCTGTGGTAAGATGATTTCTCCTTTTCAGTAATTTAGTGAAAGAGACGACTAACCGTGCGTGCGTCGTTGTGGATCCTGCCTCATTCTGTTGATATCAAGCGTTGGGCCTGTCGAGCCCGTTTATTGATTCCACCCTTGCAATAGATTTGATCTCATTTTATGTATTTTTTTTTTGGGTGACTACACAAACAGATTGCACTTATCTTGCCTGACCCATCAAAAATATTTCAGTAGAATCTTCAAGAAAATTGGAATCCGCTCGGCAAACAAATCAATAGAATATTCATGAAACAAGATTGTAATCCGAAAAAATGTTAATAAAAAAATGTTTTCCATTCAGCGCGGTAAATTATCTCGGTCGGGCAGACCAGGACACGGCACGAAGAACCAACTGTGTTTCTTGCAGAAATGCGCCTGTGTCTTTCTGTCAGACTAATTGATTTTTCTTTTTCGCAGACCGTCCCTTGATACTCACAGAAACATGTGCATTAAACTCTCAGGGATGGAATCTTGCGGTACCTGCGCTCGGCTGCTTTTCGGCGACGCTGCGTCCGCCGTGTGGTTATCGCTCGCCCTTATTACAAACTGCATCGGCGAGCTTTACGATACAGATGCTTAACATATTACCACAGTGTCTCCAGACGCCCCGTGGGGATGATGCAGCAGTTGTCGCCGGGATGAAGAGCGTACGTGTTGCTTTGATGAGGGATTCTTCAGCCGTGTGGTGCAGTTCTGCGTATTATCATTAAAAAGGCAGCACGGCTCGGGAACGGAGGCTTCGTGCGTATGGAAAATCTGGTGACACCGACTGCGAGAGTCAGCACAGCTCTGCAGTTTCCTGGCATCCTTCGGTAAACCTGGGTGGAAACGATGCCTGTGACGATAACTTAAGCGAAGAGTGAGAATTTCGGGTGTCGATTGGTGCCGGGCTGGGTGGTAGCACTTCTTTTAGGAACACAAAAACTGCAGCAGGAGGAGAGGTGTTTTCATTCCCTCCTTGCTAGAAGAATCTGAAAGAAAAATGACTCATTTGACTGTTGGTTCTCCTGTGAAGGACTCAGGGCTGTTTGAGAGAGAGAGATACACAAAAGAGTGGATACAGGCAAAAAAAAAAAGAAGAAAAAAAAGGACAGCACACACAATTTCTCAGTGAGGTGCACTCGGGTCGAATTTAAGCATCGTTGGATTTTCACAAGCGCAGACTGGAACACGGCGTTAATTTATACATCGCACATGCGTGCACATAAAACTATACAACGTCAGGGGATGAGCACACAGCAGTAAGCCTCATCCCGTATTTGTCAAACTGCTGTATTTGCTAAAACCGCCACTGTACACTTTTCTAATTATCATAAAAAAGGAGCAACAGTAGCAAGTCTTGCACCTTTCCCTTCCTTACCTCATAAACATTTTATTAGCATCCACCGCCGTCCGTGTAGGCAGGTAACTATTCCCAACGTGAAACCCTCCAGTTTTGGCGTGTTCCATCAATTCAGACTCTCTCGCCTAAGTGAAACATGAGTCACAGGTTAGTGACTCAACGATCCAGCTCCGATTCAGCCCTCTTGATTGAAATCTCGGATCTCGGTCCCCCGTCCTCTCGCTCCTGTTTTATTCCTGCCAGTGTATGAAATCCGTGGCGACAGATTCTGTAATTATCACTGATTTCGGGTAATCTCTTTTTTGCAGCCTCCCTCGCTCTGTCTACCACCTCAGATTTGCTCGCTGCATCGTAAAGGCAGAATTTCATCTCGCCGGCTTTGTTGTGATGATTCAAAATCGTTCACACATCGAATCACCCACATCTTTATTACGGGGATCCTTATGCGGGAAGAATCCAAACGCATTTGTGTACTCGTGTGTGTTTTGGAAGCCTCTAATATTCAATTCAACTCGATTTTTAATGATAGAGACCCAATTTTCTGTCAAAGCTGGCGTAGTTCGTGTGGAAGATGTTATTTTCTTAGCGGTGATGGTTTTGACTTTCAATGAATGACACAAATGTTTACCCTTGCGAACGCATGGGAATGAAGTGAATCATAAACAGAACTAAGTTTGACGAATGAGCCGTCTTATTCCGAGCACGTCCGTTCACAGATCAGGTTGTATTTCAAGAGGGCCAGATTGTGCTTAGCTCTTACACGGAGCCCAGGAGATTCACCAGCAGCAGACTGCACACAAAAAACCTCACCAAGGCAAAAGCACAGCAGAGGAGAGAGCTCAATGCAATGGCTTTCATTTGCATCGACATCCGACTGGGGCTTTGTTTGCCGAGCCCACTCTGTCAGTTGCGATAAGCACACATAGCTAAAAACTAAAAGATTACATATGCCTCTCCTCCACATGGATAGGGGGCCTCACACCTGTTTATATGTTTGCTTACTAATTCATCTTGGTCAGGGAAACGTAAAAACAAAGAACAGAAGGCAGAGGGGAGACTTTATGAAATACTTCAGGAATCGCAAAAATGCAGAAAAGCGTGATATCGTTTGTCCTTGAGGTGGGCCGCACGGCACGTCGTGTACGCAGACTGTGTGTTTTTAGAGAGTTGGTAGTCAATTTTGCGCAAATGACCGTAAAGACCACAATCGAGTGCTTTATCTGTGACCGTGAATGTCATTGATAAGTATTCTAAACGTCGCAGATAACACACAGAAGAGCACACAGCACAGACAGAGACCAGGGCTGACTGTATGGCTGACACCACCGCAGACTCAGGTCAAGTTCAGCACTCTGTGTTGAGGTGATGGAACAAACGACAAGGGTGCAGAGAGGAGAGGGAAAACACTGGAGCAGGATGGGGTCACGGAGGTGAAAATAATGCATTTAGTCCAGTAAATCCCATGCAGAGAGGCGGAGAAGGAGAAAGTGAGTTAAAGCAATGTTGCCGTTACGCGTGACCACATGCAGGCGTGGTTGAATTGTAGGCATCCTGGGACAATGATAGGCTCGGGGAGCGCAGTGAATTACTGCTACGTCTTCTGATGGCTTAAATGGAACAGTTTTCTGTCTGTCAATATCTTCATTTACTTCATTTACTGTTGATTAAATGTGTTTCTTTGGACCCCAGCCTTGAAATAGGCCGATTGGACATAACGGTATAAGACATACAGTATACATGGAATAAATCAAATTATATAAGTATACAAGGTGTATATATATTTATATATATGCATGTAGAGGTTATTTATGGGCACTAGCGAGCTGATTTGCAGTTGTATTATTTACGTCTGTTACTTGGAAGAGTCAATTTATGCTGATTTCAGTCTAATTATAATGTTTATGACAAAGTTTCAAAAAAGCTATTTGTTGCCCTAATTAGAATCTAATGAAATTTTAATGTGAATATACTGATTGATACAAAACAGTCTTTTGTTCTATGCCGCTCCTAAAAATAGCACCACCGCAAGTATTTACTGCAGGACAGAACACAACAGGATTACACGGTAAAGTATACTTCACAGTTGCTTTACACAAAAAAAACGAATCCTTTTTCTTACAAGCATTGATTCTCAAACTATAACAAAATGAACAATAAAAGCTCAAAACGACCAGAGGGTTCTCATGGAGGAAGCCATTGATATTTATTTGTGACTTGGACAGGATTTGAGTTAAATGAGTGGGCCGTCCCGATGCTCCATATGCTTTCCATATGCTAGCTTCGTTAGAACGCCTCAGTTTTTGCAAACAAAATCTATCATGTAACAATGAGAATGTATGTTTGTGACAATATTTAGATTCATGTTAGTGTGCAGTGTCATTATGACTCTCTCTTCTCATTTGTCTTCCAGTTATTCATTTAAAACTTAAAAAAACCCAAACATCATCCTTGTCACATACATCGTCTTCCTCCTTCCCCACTCATTGATTCCATCACTGATTTTGTTTCTGCGATCGTGACACAAGATTGTAACTCGAAAACATTTTGGGCAAAAGTAACGACAGCGTTTTCTTCACGTTACGTAGAACAGAAACAGATTCTGTTCTTTCAATTTTCAGACTGAAACATCCTTGTCTCTCTATTCTAATTTTAGGTTAGATACAAAAGGATATTGGCAACTTAACAGCAGCGCTTTAATTGGCCACTTCATTGTGCACAACAGCACTGCAGGGAATTCAGTGAGTGAACGGAATCAGGGTTCAGGCAGTGCAGCACATTTATTGAACCTAATCTGCATAATTCAGTTATGTGTACAAATATAACACAATGTGCAGAACCTCCAAGCATCAACCAAATCAAAATAAAAATACCACCGGAACAACTTACTGTACACCGCAGTAAAATCCAGATTGGATAGGATTGGATAGGATCAGGTATCAAGGTGGCAGAACATGATTTTTGTCCATGTCAGATTGTTTATTTGAATCAAAAGTAATAATGAATGGCATGTTAATCATTGAAACGTGTGTGTACTGCAGATACTGTTATTATATCTAAGGGTCATACTGGGAGCTGCAGAATAGTGAAGGGGACAGAAAAAAACAACAGATTCCCAATCTGTCACAGTATAAATACACAGAGTAATAACACAGTCACACTCACAGCTACACACCGCTTAGCTGGTGTTTTTGGACTCTGTCAGGAAATTAGGAGGGGATTGATGCGAGCTAAGATGATGTTGCTACAGCAATTCGGGATGTAAAAGTTTTACAAGAGAGATGTAAAACATTCATCTGCTGAGTTTTAATCGAAACAAAGTTGTATGAATGGGTTGCTGCAAAGATGTACCGGTGCTGGGGCCAAAATTTGTTGTTTTTTTCTCTCTGTTTAAAAACTGTGAGAGCAGCACAGATGGATAAAAAGTTGCCTTCATGACCAGCCTGTATATTTTTCCTGATTGTGGTTGCAGCAGGCGTCCATGCATGCATCAAACTTTATATCATACAGAGTGACTCATCTCACGCAATGCAAAGAACCTATATGGATTGTTGTTACTTTTGCACAGTTTACAGGAGGATTTAGAGTGAAACGTTCAGTACAAATACTGCATATTAGCACCGTAGACCGATCATGATCATTCAGAATATCTCAAATCATCCACGTCATATATTCTGATTAAGTTTACGTGGATACAGAATTCACTACCCACCTTGGATTTTACTTCAAACGCAACTCTCACATATAACCACATATTCCCTCTGTTGTGTTTTGATTATGTGTTTGCTGTTCTCAAGCGTTGACAGCATATTCTTGCTGGATAAATTCTCTGCATGTTACTGAAAATTGGCTGAGTTATTCCCTAGAAGGAATAGCAACAGCACAGTGTATTTGTCTGAAGTGTAAAAGCCAATGCAGTTACTGGCAGCCTTAGCACCTCAGCTACATATGTCACCTTCCCATGTGTCTCAGGTTTATTCTGCTGAGAATTGCGCTCACTTCATTGGATTCCCACGGGAGTACGGGGAAAGCTTAGTCCAGTCTGTTAAGAGACACTTTTGGAGATAAACACTTTTTCCATAAACCCCCTACTGCAGTTAGTGCAGTGGCTCTGTTCACATCAATGTTTTACACAGATGTGATATGTTACATCTGGTGGAACATGTCTGATTAACTTTGCATGGGGTTCACACGGTAATAATAAGAAAGAATCACCGAGGTCAATGGGGCTTGGATACTTGGTTTCACCAATGGTAAAACTTGTTTCTAGGTAATAACAGATATTACATCTATCTATCTATCTATCTATCTATCTATCTATCTATTTATCTATCTATCTATCTATCTGTCTATCTGTCTGTCTGTCTGTCTGCCTATCTATCTATCTATCTATCTATCTATCTATCTATCTATCCATCCATCTATCTGTCTATCTATCTCTTACGTTTAAAACTGCTGTGTTTTGGACTGAATTTTAAATCAGCATCAGGTCTATCCCGAGACAATCCCACAATGCATTGCAACAGAGCTGTCATGATCTTTTTAACCAAGCGGCAAAGTCATTAAAAATAGAAATTATTTTGGCTGAGTTTTTTTAAAAATATATTTTTTTTATCCTGAAAGCGAAAAAACAAAGGTTTGTCTACTGCAGTTGTCGTATCAATGGTAATATTATTCGTAGTTCGATCTTTTTAGTTAGCATTAGCTTGCTAGCTTGTTGTGTCGCCTCGGGCCATTGATTCACAGAAGCTGGGGTAGCTAATGCTAATGCTAATGCTAACAATCGCCGTATAGATGGAGTGTCTCGGTGCTCTGTCTTGCAATGCCGACTTCATACACAGCAGGGAGCAACACAGCTGACGAGGTAATGATACACAACCAGTGTGTGCAGTATTGAATGCAACAATTATGTATTTTTCTCTCTTTTTAGCCGTTTTGTGACCACAGTTTTAAAGAGACTTGGTTCGTTGTTATTATTCAGTGTTCCTCGAAGACAAAAAGTGTTGGCAAGAATGCTAATATCCTTCTTTTTTTTTAAATAACAATACTATATTTTAACCACTATATTGTGTGCTGTGTTGTAGAGTTAAATTATTGATGGCACTCAGTCTTTAATTATTTTCCAATCCATAGACAAATCTCTTAAGTTTGATTGTAGTAATGGAATATTGACATTTGGATATGAGACCTAATTGATCACAGGGTTGCAAAGCACTGCAAAAGCTTCAATAAACATTCACATTTACATAACATTAATTGGAAAGATGCAACCTCTTAGTTTGATTAATGACTTAATTATGATTTGAGGCTTTGCTCACGACAATCCTGATTACAGTGTTGTTTATTTTAAACGATCATTGTTATCACTTGCACAAATTGAAGTAAATTTTCTTACTATGCCGTTTCATTTGTCTGCAAAGCGTCCGTTTTGAAAGGGAAGTGAAATGTCTGGTGCAATAGAGGCTTTTTAATTAGTAAACACAGCGCTGCACTAACAATACACCATTATTGCTTTGTGAATTTGGGTCAGGTCTCAACCTGGATTGCACTTCTGTGTGTTGCAATATGAACAACTGTCTCTTAACCTGCAAATATTGTTGCACATGTCTCAGCAGCACAAAGGTGTCTTTCACAATATCTCAGAGGTTGAGGAGGAAGTGAAACTGCAGAGAGAATGAGATTCCAGCTGCAGATTTACACGCCTCCACTGGCTCAATGCACATCATTAAAGCCAGAGGCCGCTTGCAGTGCCTTCATCTCTGTCCCAGCCCACACAGGCTACAATGGGCCCCACACACTGATTTATCTTAGCTGTCTTTCTGAACGGCTATTCCCGCCAAGAGAGAGATGGGGGTTGATGAGATTTACGCATGTATATGAGATGAAATTCATTTTGGCAAGAGCACATGCTTTTTCTGACAGAGACGGGCTCTTTTTTGCTTCTGTCGCTGTTCTCTCCAGTTCCTCTCCTGCCCATTCAGACACACCACCAAGAGTTTATTCCCATAGCGAGATTCAGTGATGGATGTTCATATGCTCATCTCTAAAAATACCACAGTAACACCAGTACTAACTCCCTTTGTTCTCTGTTTTTTTTTTCTCTTAATTATCTGCTAGCTCACACCCTCTGCTTTGTTTGACTGTTGTTTGACTGTTTCTGACTTGGAGAGTTGTACTTGTTATTGAGAGCTAAATTTATTCTTGAATTCTTCAATTTGTTAAATGAAGCGGCATTCTACTTATTCCTCCTCTACAATTTGTTCTCTACATATTACAATCGGCAAAGCAGCTTTTGGGGGCCTTGCTGCCAGCTCCATTTTGGAGGGAGTATTGTATCCCCTACTGGTAATATAAGGTTTTAGTGAGAACACAGTTATCATGGCTATTCGCTACTTGCACAATGTAATGCAACACATTTTTACTTCCTGTCAAAATAAGGCTAATGTTACCTTCGCAGCCAACCTTTCTTGTTGTTAAATGAATTGTTTTACTTCCACAGTTAGCTTTGTACATATTGTTAATACTGTTTACAGCTTGTTTTTGTACCTACACTTACGGTTTGGTTGTTTTTATAATTACAGGAATTAAACAGACGGGCCGTTACTCCAAGAATCAGAAAGCAAAAAAAGTACTTTTCATCACGGTAAAATAGAGGGAACAGAAAATGTCTGGTTATAGTTTCAGGACCAATTGACGGCAAAATCAACAGGAAGAATATGAAATACTGGAGGACTGCCAAGGGCTGAATGAGGAACTCGAGAGGAAGTGGGAAGAGATGGCAAATGTGTTCCCTGTGGTGATAGGAGCACTTTAAACTGAAAACCACAAGTTGGAGTTGTAGCTCTGACATTCAAGGACAATATTCCTGGACAAATTTCACTGTATGAAAAAAAAAAGACAGGAAAATTATGCTGCATTAATGGATTTCTGCTTCATACCAGCGAAATACCACTTCACCACTTTTTGGTACCCTGACAGACCATTCAATCATTCAGTCGTCTCTAAATCCAGCTTTTCTGTTCCGCAGTTGGAGACATTGCTCTTCACTGCACTCCTCCATCATTTTGTCACTTCTGCTTACATCACATCACAACAATACTTTCTTTGGTTGCACATTTGAAAGTTAACTGGCTGAGGGATTAAAGTTGGGTTTGGTTGAACATTGTGCAGCGTGGCAGAGAATCCAACTCCATAGAACACAAGAGGGCAAATGTATAACTGACGCGTAAACACCCATGAAGTAACATTTATAGAGGGTATGGGATGAATAAAGTGCAGGGTCCTCATAAGGGGAAAACATTCATGATGTTTGTGCATGTATAGTATATATACAGCAGTTTGGGCAGATCAAATAAACAAGTTAAACACTCTCATATCAGCGTTGTATTCCTAAATCACCAACGTATGTCGTATAAGTTACATTTTGTACATATGTTTAGATTATTTCCCATTCAGTTTTGTATCATCGTCCGCTTACATTTAGAGCTGCCAAATATTTCATCTTCTAATTGAACTGATTGTCCCTCTGTAAATGCTTCTACTGAAATTGAACCCATTGTGCTCATTTAGTGTCTGGGTTAAAATGACGGTGGAATGAACAGCCAGGTAGCAGGGGCGGCCAGCTGGCATTACGTTTATGGCAAGGACTGTTGGCTCCGATGAGAGACTGTTAAATGAATGACACACAGGCAGATTGTGATATCTCCCACCTTTTCTTAAGCTGATGATGGATGGAACCGTCTATGTAAATATTTATTAAAGAGGAAGAAAAATCCATCTATAGTCTGTAGTGTGGCTTACCTCTAAACCTTCGAAGATTAGAGTTTCTGTATCTGATTCTCTGTCAAATTGTTTTTGAAGTTCGTTTTAGTGGTGTGCAGGGTTGAGTATTGCTCACCCTCATTCACATGTCTGTCCTGTTGCTCACGTTGCCATGGCAAAGCCAAAAGTTTGAAATCATCAGCTCAAAAATCAGCCAACACGCCTCCGCTGCATTCTGATTTTCTGTCTGTATTCCTTCCTTTCATTGCAGAGACAGAAAGTAGCTTTGCCTTTTCAATTATGTGCCTTGTTGGCATGCGTTCATGATATATGATCATCACAACAATGTCAAGATGTAACTCTTGTTAGAAACAAACACAGATCAGACATCAACAGATCAACAATTTTCCAAACAATAAATGATGTAGCGGAATGATTATTTATTTGGGAATAAAAATAGATGTGACGAGAATTACAAAATTATCTATTTACTTGTCTTTTCCTTTGATCAATGCCTTTGGTGTTGTGATGCTGTTACAATTTTATGTGAAAATGAGCCACAGTGACCTTGGACTTGTTTTTCTCCCATTGTACCTGAGAAGGCGATGCACATTATAAAATCAGCTCACACAACATGTAGAGTTGTTGATCGCTGAACTACTGTGGGCATTTGAATGTTAAATCAACACAGACTTGGACATTTCCTCCTATCTCGGTCTTGTTCAGCAAGGCTAATCACAATACTGCTGTTTCTACATTAATTACTCTGGGACTCTTGATACAGCTGACAAATGACTTTTTTCCCCCCTCGCTGCTTGTGACATTCTGTATTCATGGTGGATGATACTGCTCTCAGGGAAGTGTCCAATGCAGTCTCTTCTCTCTACCCAGTCACTTTTTCTCATCCCTCAATTTCACTTTATCAGCTCAAAGTACAAATTGGAGCTTAGTGGCTTGATGGTAAATTGAAATTCATTGAAGCATTTACATGACATTTAGCAATGGTTGCATAATGCAGGAATAATAAAACATGTGTCAAACAGAAAGGCCTACACGTGCCCCAGAATATCTACACATGCGTTTGTCTTGTGCCACGATATTTGTGTCAATGTTGGCGAAGGTGTGGATGTGGTTTACAACAACTAAATAAAACTGCCAAGGTGTTCAGCATGCATGTAGTGTTGACATTTGAGAAAGTTCAAGTCGTTCTAACCATCCTTGTACAGAGATGGTTGTGCCTTGACACATACTGCTGCAGCGTCGGGTCCATTTGTATTCCACTGTGCTTGCAAAGGCTAGACAGCTTTAATAATTATGGCATATTGGCAACTGGAGATGGTAATCGAGTTAAAAAAAAAAAAAATTGACTGGTCTCAAATGCCTGAAACGTCAATAGGCTCTACTGCATGTCTTTAAACATCCTTATTACTGCCAATTTCCAGCCCGACCAACAAGAAAACCATCACAGCCTAGATTGCATCAAGTCTCAATGTGGCCACCGTGCATCTCATGTCCATCAGATTTCAATTGTAATCTTCCAATTTGGCTGTAAGATGTTTTGTGTGTGTGTGTGTGTGGGTTGTGAGTTGTCATTGCAATAAATGAAAGAGACATGGATTTGAAGCGATACAGCTATAGCCTACATCCTATCTATCTTATAATGCCTTGTGATGTGTACAGGGAATGTAAAATGCAAAAGAGTACACTTGTGTCCAGTGTGTTATGACACATTCTGGGTTTTTACCTCCATTTTTGCTCTCTGTTTGTATAGGTCCTTGAGATAGAAGACAAGATGGCTTATGATTTGGATTATCAATCACCATCACAGCATCTGGCATTATGACAGTAAGTTAATCCACCCATTCTAATTATACCTGGAGTACAGCAATGATAATGGCCACACTGAAAGTAAAGAAGGCTCTGGTTACATACGGAGGAATCCATGACCAAAAGCTCCATGTAGATGGTCCCTGGTCAAGTTGTCCACTTTGCTTCAGGACTGTGCCTCAAATCATCTCCTCAAGTTGTCAGAGCAATCACATGGCAATCAATATCAAATAGATCTTGACCTGGATTTACTTTTAATGAGCGGACTGGGTTTGATTCATTTTTTATGATTGGACAGCTATTCGATCAAATGGGAATAGAGAAAATATCCAGATTTAATGAATGAACCTAAAATCTACTGAATCACATATCTAAATATGTTATTTGTAAAAGTCAAGTGGAGTCAAATGTAACTAAATAATCCTCTATCATTATAACTTATCCATAACGTTACATCATTTATACATTACATGCAATAAAAGCCTTAGGCCATGATCCCGGATTTTGTTGTTAGGCCATGAGTGGCTCAGTGCAAACACTCTTTCCTGTTTACAAATAAGTCAGAATCAGCCCGGCTGCTCTGTGCTCGCTTTGTATTATTCACAGTGTCATACAAAATTACATACATCTAGATATTTATCAGTTTAAGAGAGCAAAAATAACACACATCTTGGAGACTGAAAGCAGTTGAAGTGCCATCCAAGACCACAAAGGACATTCATAGAGTATGGGGAATAATTCAACATGTCGTCGTCATCATCCACGGCAGTCTCTTTAATTCCCCTTCAGAAGACCTTCAGCGAATACCAAGTGTTTGACCCATATAAGTTGTGAATTTGCCTTTTATGGGGGTTAAGATATGAGAACAGAAAGTAGTGGCGGTTTGTATAATTTCAGAATCCAACTATGCAAATATCCACACACACGCGCACACACAAAATTGTATAGAAGAACAATATAAAGAGGATTAAAGGATGTATGTAAAACCCTCCTAAACTTAAAGTCATTTGTAAAGCTTGCCATAGTTCTTTGTGATATACAGAAAATTACTTGGCATAATTGAAGGCACAGAGAGGATTTTGAAAGGCCGCTACAAAAGAAAGAGATTAAACATAATTTTACCGCAGAGCAATCCAAAGCCAGCATAAAGGGGTCTCCAAGCTGCGAGCCTGCTGTAGAGAAAGCAGGTGTTTGTGTTCCTATCAGGTGGGTGTCATGCCCCATCAGCCACAATCTTTGAAGCGCCAGATAACATTGCATTATAACAATTACTTAATGTTGAAATAGACTGATAGATGAACAGCGAGCGAAGCATAGGAAGAGCTACCAAATTTGCATGTCCTATCCCGGAGATTAAGTTTAAGGCAAACCTTCAGCCATCTGTGTTAGCTCAGTGCTGGGGAAGCTTAGGATTGTTATCTCTGCAATCTGATGCTGGAAGTAGATTGCTTTATGAATTATTTGGATTGGTATACTTCAATTATACATAAAGTCTGCTTGACAAGTCTCTTGTGGCATCTAGGTTGCAGATTTTCTCCCTTCCTATGAATCATAGTGGTGTGGATAGGTTTTTCCCCACTGCAAAAAAACTGCATCGCTGATCAGCCTGTATAATAACACCATAAACAAGAACGCTGAATTAAACCCCATTAGCATTTTAATTAGCTTTTATTTGGGAGTTTAATGATTTTTATATCAATATGTATTGCCTTGGAGATCATTATTTATTCAATTTTTTCATTCTTGCTGTTGAACGAGCACCCCAAACCTCATTTTGTGAACACCTTGTCTTACCTCAGGTGAACCAGATATTACTGTATATGATATATAACACTCTACTTTGTGCAAAGATATAATTTGGTCAACAAAAAATAATCTGGTGCAAAATCAGAATCATGCATTGAAGACCAGATGTTGTATGTGCATCCTCTTGTCTTTCTTAGTTGAAATGACAGCTCATTGCGTTGAGGTCTCTTTTTACCTTGGACTTCTTTTAGAAATGGAAGCCTTGCGTCAGTTGTCATTGTAGCGTTGAATTTCAGATCATCTGGTGCTCACGGGTATCTGTCGCGTACCACATATGTGGAACATATGCGGTGAAGGTATAGGCGTAGGTGGCGTAGGAAGACAGACCGACTAACTGAAAGAAGGACAGATGTTCATCAATATGTGCTGTAGAAGGGGCACAAAATCTCTCCAATAAAGCCTCATCGAGAGTCCAACATATGCATACATGAAAGGCTCCAGGTGTTTGAAGTGGTGTTTGTGTGTGTGCATGTGAGCTATGTTGACTGCAGCTGGCTGGCTGCTGCATGCTCCTCCAGACTGAAGCACTCGGACAGACCCTTTCAGCATTAATTACCGTGGCCATTAATCAGACCAGCACAGATAGCAGTGTAATCCCTCTATAATGCAGTTTTCTGGAGGGTGCTGCCAGTGTTAATTGGATTTGATTGGACACTGGTATGATGCAGCACACAGAACATCTTAAGGTAATAATTAGAAGACAGATCAATTGGTCCTCGGTGCCATTAATCCTACATTGTGAGCTATGTAAAGCGTATTCACATATGTTTAAATGAAGAGCACAATTTTCTCTTTTAAAGCTCAACTGTTGATGAACAACGCCATAATCAGCGCCTCGTTATAAAATAATGTGCAATAATATCTTATAGATAAATTACTATGAATTATTATCAGTTTTCTGGAAGCTTAACTGAAATAATACCTGTAGATGTCCCATAATCTCAGGCAGACGGGTTATTTAAGGTTATCTTACTATAACAATAGAACAATAACAGGGTTGCTTCAGCACTGAAGTGCATTGTTACACCAAAGGATTACTTGTGAGTATTTTTCTGTTATTCCTTAATGTCCTATCCCGCTTTTTTACAGAGCTGAATATAGGGCAGACGTGAGAAGCATTCCACCCTAACATATGTTACCAGATTCCCTGTTATTTGAGTCGACCCAAAGAAATTCATCTTTTGCGCTGACAGTGCTCTCTGCAAGTAGAGTACACACATAATACAGTGATTTGTAATGTGGCTGTCAAAAAACAAAAAAAAGCTAAATGGATAAAGGAGAATAATGTGAAATCTGCTATAATTTAACAGTTTGGCTTTGTCGTTTAGCCTCAGATTTCTCCCAACTCATTTTCAAATTAAACATCAATCAGAAGTCACTCAGTCAAAGCCCAAGAAGTCTCTTTCAGATATGTGTTAATGGAGAAATGAATTCATTAAATGCTATTTTACAAATGAGCACAGAGATGAGGTTTCGATTTTCAACCTGAGACACGCAGTGTTTAGTCTACTCCAGACCATTTTCATCCTTCATTGTTCAGCACAAAAGCGTCAACAAAAAGACTTTTAACTCTGCACATCTTATTCTTCTCTGCTTTTTTTTTTAAAGAGACCACCAGTCTAAACACATTTTTCCCCCACTTGTCTCAACGTCCATCCTGTCAGTTGTACTTAGCAGCTGAGGCAATGTGAAGAGATTGGCTAATTGTGGCCTTTCCTGCTGGAACCACTGCAGGGAAAAAAGCCAAGCACACGGCTGGTCCGGGAGGGGACCGGCCATCTGGAGTAGGAGTTTTTTGGTGGTCCATGGGGACAGAACAACACCGCATACTGTAGAGCGGCTCCATTGTAAATAAGTGATGGCTGATTGTTAAGTTCTGAGCCCAGCAAGTGCAACATTTCCTGTAACACGCAGGTCAGAAAAGTCCTTCGAGGCGCATAGTGAACGTACATGCAAGGAGGTCACCTAAGGAGGAATGAACTTGTTCGTGTGTATGTATGTGAAATAGTCTAAATATATATTTTTTGTCATGCAAATCATAATTTAACAAGGTCAGTGTGTCCCCATGTCAGGAGCACACAGTCTCATAAAAATGAGAGGCCATTATTCTCTAACAACCCGTGAGATGTCACCTTTACCAGATAACTAAGAACCAAGCTTGTTTTGTTTTCAAGACAGAAAAGCTGCTCCACGGGGAATAAACCAGGGCAAATGAGGTCCTCATTTAATGGCCCCAGTTCATTTATAAAGATACAATGCCAGTGTTTTTGGACAGAGCTGCTCATTTTCACTGATAACAATCCCAAACAATAACGATAATGTCAAATTATTGCACTTTTGTGCAGCTGGTCCAGGGTTTTTGATCATATAAAATAAAAACGAAGGGGGCATGGGAGGGCTAGGAGACTGACTGCATTAACCCGAAGTTTTTAGGCTGTGCACTGAACAAGGCTAGAAAGTTGTGCATGCCGCTTCCTGTGCAAACTTTATTTGATTAATGCTATTGATCATCCTTCCTTTCATGATAAAATTGGACGCAAAAATACATTCCAGCAGTCGAAAATAAAAAGTAAAACACAGATTCCATGAAAAATGGAAACAGAACTCATATTAAAAAAGAAATGGATTTCATAAGGTGCTAAGTAAGAAGTGAATCACAGTTCTGATTGAGAGGTCATTCACAATGCCCCGTGACTGACAAAGTGATGAGTGTCCTCTGCAGGGTGTGATTAAAGACAGATTGCAGTCTGTGCAGTATTTAGCAGTTTCTGAAAAAGTGGGACCTAGATCAAAAGGCGAGCCATGTCTTCTCTGGTATTATGTCAGGATTCGGTTCATAGCTCAGGCAGTTGCTTTCATGAAGGAGTTTATGTATTTATTTCCTAAGAGCATATTACTCGTAATCAAAGTTAGCACATTCCTGTCATATTGTTTTGACTTTAAGCAGCAGTGCCGGAAACCAACCCCCTCCAAAAAACTCTATTTTAATGTTTGTATTATTCATGAATCCACATATTCACAGTATGAAGGAAATACATAACAGTAGTGGAACAACATATTATTATAAATCACAATCAAGTCATTTAATAGTTGATGTTGTATCTAATTTTATTCATTTATTTATTTATTTGCCCCTTTGTCATCAATTCATTGTTTCCATGGGAGTGAGGTGTATCTGTGAATATCGCTGTCAATACAGAGTACAAAAAATACAAAAATGAAATAGCCAGTAACAACTTGCACATAATTTGACAATCCCGTTTGCCAACTGTCCTGTCCTTTTGTCCAAAGATGTTCAAAACCCTGCAAACAGACACTGAGTGCCTTCCCGCTGCTCTGTCTAGTGAGTGATTTATCCTCTCCTTTCAGCATTAGCAAATCCGAGCCTTGGGAAAATCAGATTGGGAGCTGATTCGATCCTATCTAAGAATGGAATCTCGCCTATGTCCTGATATTTTAGACTGTATGCAAAAGACATATGTTTACCATTGATACAAACGTGTACAGCTGCATATAGCTATCAAACATGTCATGCTATAATTAAACAACATTATGTTTTCACTGAGATGTTCTTGACAACTGGTGCCATGTATATGCTCTTCTGAGACACCCGAGTACGCCATGAAGGCGGTGCACTCATCCTGATGTTCGTTGTGATAGATTAGATTTTATGGAACCCCTGCTGCACTTCATTGGTTCTGGTCTGGGTTTATGTCGCCACTCTTTGAGCTGGAATTCTGCATGCTTGTCTGAAACCCTAGGAAATATTTGTGTTGTGCGTGATATTTTCATGCAGTTTATTTACCGAACACAACAATGTGCTCTGGGCGCTACGTGTCGACTGATGTAGGTCATGTGATAAATGTAGCAATGGTGCATTTCAACATAATTCCTTTGGGGTGTGATTATATTTGATCTTTTAAGGGTTAATTTGCGGTTACTGTATTTCTAATTTAGGCGTTTCTGAACATACGTGGTGCTATTTCACAGCTCGTCTGAACGTAATTTCCCTTTTGGAGATTTGAAACATAGCTGAGGATGATGTGGTTCAAGGGCAAAACACCTGCATGTCTGCTCACTGATTTCACACAAAAGGGCATCTTTGTAGATAAAGCAGTGTGAGAAAAAGTGTATCTGTCCATTGACCCATCAGTTAGATAAATCCATAACACGTCTGCTCTTCATGCTCTTGCCTACAGCAAAATAATGAATTTTGCATTGAAACAAGATGTCAGACGCTACAGGTTAATCACAGATGATTCAACCCGTGATCGCCTTTTGTTTATGTGTTGCAAATATCAAACAATCTAACAGTATCTTACTCTCTCTCTCTCTCTGTCTGGTCATCCCCGTGTTCAACGTACATCGCCCTCCGAATGCCTCTCCACGCTCATTTTCATGGTAATCTACAATTCCACTGAGACAAAAGGCATCTCTGAAGCTTAGATCAAAGACTTGGCAGCACCCAACAGGACCCAGGTGTTTAGGAGACACTGCAAAGGGAGGACGAGCACCCATCACTTTCCCCCATTTCCCTCATTTCCCTCATTTAAATAGAGCCAGAGCGAAGCCCCTCCATAGCATATCATCAGAGGAAACTGTGATCCTTGCTGCGGTTCAAAGAACAAATAACAGAGTGCTGATGTTGAACAGGTACAAGAGCTTATTAAGATTTTTTCAGGGTGACTGATTGCTACATAAAGGATTCAAATCTGCCCTTCGCAGACATATTTGAATTTCAAAAAAATGATTCCCCATTTAGACATGTACACATTCAGAAACTGTTTCATAATATCATTTACACATTTCTATTACATCTCACTCCTGTGTTTTTGATTCTGAGTCTTGATTCCACACAAAAGAGAGGCCAGAAAGCCCAATAGCAATTGGCTGATGTCACTAACATCAAAAGCGGTCTGTAATTCTCATCAGCAGGTCTGGAAAATTGTACATCGAATGGTTTCAGACTGGCCGCTCTTGAGTTCAGCCAATCAAATCTATTGTAGCATTCTGACCCCCGTAATATTCCACGGAAACAAAGATGGCGGTCTCACGGACTACTCTAATATTTCCTGGCAATGTGCATTGCACAATCCTGCAACTGGTCTTGTTTGGCATAATAAAGGAAAAATGGACCCCCTTTCTGTCACGTTGGTATGAAGGTTTATGAAAACCCGCGGGGAAGGTTGCCTTAAACTGCCTTAGAGGATTTGCACCTGAGGCTCAGAAACCTTCATACCAAACGGAGAGACAGGGTCTGTTTTTCAAATACCATACTTATTTCTAAGGCATGTGATCAGCGGCAGCACTCTATTTAAACTTCACCAAGGAGAGAAAGTAATTGTTCACAACTGTCTCAGAAAAATATGAGAACCTGAGATAAAATGATTGTTGAGAATAAAAAATAGCCAAACAGTGGGAAAAAAACATGAAAAGTGTTCATATTTCTAAGCAACAGTCTTCTAAAATATAGTTACACATTATCACCATTAGCAGTAATTCCAAGTTGTATTTGATCGATACAGTTTCCATAACCAATTTAACATACGAACCCATTATGCTGAATATGAGCAACAGAGAATATTTGGACTCCCATTATGATGCCACCGTTTTCTCCGGAGTAATGGATCGGGCTGGATTTGTGCCAAAGACATTTGGGCTGTATTTAAGTTTCAAGTGACGAAGGTTAATTGTGTTTCTAAATTAAAAGATGAAATACTGTGCTGATATCAGATTTAGTGCGTGGAATATCCTCGCTAACACATTTTCTCATCTCCAGTGCGAGATTAAGGGGTAGAAGCACAGCCTGAGTACGACGGACACCTCCCTCCCGAACATACCAATCTCTAACGTTATCAATCAATGTAATATTCAGGGCCAAAATATTCTCTTCCCTCAGGCTATGGATTAGAAGTCACTCATTGGTTATCTGTCTTAATTTTCTCGGTGGTCCCACCAGGTTTTAAATTGTTTTAAATGAACCTGGTATCGCTGTGAGCAGAACATTTGAATTGTTTTATAAAATCCCTTAGAATAAAGCTGTGAATTTTGCAACACAATGACCAGACTGCAAGTTAACTTATTTAAAATTTTATATTGGAAACAAGCAGATTATTGTGATTTTTCATTCCCCATGAATAGATTTCACACAAATCAGAAACACAGACTGAAAAACACAGAAACAAGAAAAAAAAAACCCTCTAAAGCTTTGAACATCTTTTTTTTTTTTTTTTTTTTTTCAAATTGCTTGTTTGTGGAAATTGCCATGGTGGCTTCTAGTTCATACAGGAGCAGGTCTACTTACCGCTGATGGAATTGCACGGGTACACATGATTACAGGTCTCAATTCCCTGCATGGAAAAACGTACATGGGAAAAATGGAGAATGTCTGTCAGCATCCAAACTTTGTTTAGCTTTCATTTGCTTTGTGTATCACTTGTTGAATTTTCCTGTTTTTATGCTTCTATTTTCCCTTTAAAGCCTGAAATTCTTAGGACTGCTTAATTGGATATCACTGTGTAATTAACTAATTAATTAATTAACCTTCCTGTTATTTTATTATAGTTCACAACAATAGTGGTCGGCATACTCCATTAGTTGTTTTTTTTTCTTTTCTTTTTTTTATCGGAATTTATTAATGCCGTTATTCATGGTGATCCAACAGAGTCCAGAACCACTGGACTCATCCACGGGTCCTCTGCTTCTGTTTGCATTCAGATGACTTAAAAAATTGAACCCAAACTCTTTAAATTGATCTCACCAAAAGCATTTGTTTGGCTTTTTGTGAGGACTTTAACTCACTTGTAGTGCCATTTGTATGAATCACATCAACACCTGGCTAGTTGTGACTGAGGCCTGATCTGTGTGTGGTCTGGCAGATGGATTTTTGTGATTCACAGTGTGTGTGACTTTTAAACCTTACAGTTGTACATGCTCATCATTTGACATGGTGTTGGATAGTCGGCTCCATCACTGGCACTTGTGCCGTCATTATAGTGAATGGCAGATGAAGAAGAAGAAGAACTGGCTACATTGAGCATATTTGCATATGACCTATACTGCTACACTGAGTAACAATCAGGTGGAATTCCAAGGTGTAGGGGACTTCAGCAGAATAGTCTGATTTTAGCGTATAATAATATAGTTAGGTTACCATTTAGCGCATTTATATACATACTGGTGTATGAAAAAGGTAAAGGCTAAAGGTAAATTTTGTCCTATTAATTCCTTATGGTGCTCTTTTCTATGAACACTTTTAGGTTACATGAAATCTGGTCCACAGCATTGTAAATCAGCGCTGGGTCTAATTTAATTCATACAAATCTCCATCATCTTTTCTAAATTATCCCTTAGCTCGTTCAAGATGATTGCATTAATGGCTTAGAATGTCGGCTATTCTGAGCTTTTGAAATGATTTTTGGTCACACTGAGGAGATGTGATGAAATGTAACAACTTTCCCTTTTACTTTTCCCTTGACTTATTAGTCTCTTATGCTTTTGTCCTTGAAGTCATTGTTAATCATTCTCCCCTCCCGTGGTTTAAAGAGCCTGAATGCAAATGGTCATATTATGCACATTAGAGCGGGGCCTTTTTCCACTTTCACGTGACATTTGTTGTGATGACAAATCGTGATGATGTAGAAAAGAAAAGTACATGTTTCCTTTCCAGAAGGTTTATTGGCTGTGAGCGGATTTTCTTTCAGTTCATGGGGCTCTAACAATCCACATTTGAGAGACAAAATACAGCCATGTTGTGCATCAAATGAAGTACACGGTCAAATATTGCATTAAAAGGTAAAATTTCTTTCATTTACAGAACTATTTATTCATATTCTAACAGCATAAGAGCATTGGGGTCACTTTATTAAGCTTTTTAAGTCAAGGTTTCACTTTTAAAAGAATCAAATATGCTGTCAACACATGGCCAAAGTACCTACTGCTGAATATACCTTCTGTGCCATTAATGTCAAGTATTTGAAATTGCCTTGTAATGATCTCAATATCAGATATGAACGCAATGCACAGAGGTGGAGGATCAGAGCAGCTAAATAAAAAGCCTTTTATACATACATTTATTCATACAGCTGGATTATTGGATGAACTCCATTAGAGCAGACGTCGTGTATACTGACTACATTTTGTGTCTTACACAGAAAATTGAAAATTTCCATTAAGTAAATGCTAGGATAGAAACGTCTATGCGGCAGTATTATCTATTGTGAGTTGTGAGAGAAACAGTCTTTTGTATAAGGGATCAAATTATTCTATGATTCATGTCAATTTGAACATACTTGGATGTCTGTAGGCGAACCTTTGATTATAATTCCTGCTTTGTGCATATTCAAACATTTAAATTGACAGAAGTTTACAGTTTTGCATGTCCGTTTTTCAACCACTGAGTTCAGTTCCGCGTTAGCTCTCATTCAACAACAATTTTTTGTATTCTATGATGTTTTGTACGGACCCCGCCCCCCCTCAAAACCCAAATCCAGACAGACGGAAGCTGAAATCAACGTTGCCACTCACAGACAATTAAGCCAAAATGTCTCCTCTTCCCTGGGGTAATCTCCAACATCCATCAGTGAAAGATCAACAAGGCAAAGAGAAAAAACAGAATGATGGATTGTTTGGAATTCAAATTCAGGCTTTGGATGATGTCGGTTGGCTGTCCATTTGTTTAACTCTGATGTTATTTCTTTATTCTGGCCGTCTGAACTTTTGTGTTCTGTGAAATGGCTTGGTGCCTCGTAAATATTTATACCCCCAAAATATCATCCATACTACCCATACATTTGAATGGCACTAGTAGCTCATTAAGCATTTGGTGCAGCATGGCGATACCAAGCTCCAGAGACGGGAGACTGTTTTATTATGGTTGTTAGATAGAATTCATGTGACAGATATGACACGTTTGGAGCTTCTGGAATATTCCGTTTAGACTGAAAGTATGGTAGGCAGTGTATGGTAGTGTATATCAATACCAACAGCTGCCCAGGTCTGTTTATGTTTCACTGAATCATAATTCATCAGTGCAGGTAACCTTTATACCAGACATGAAAAGTGACACAAGGCACACCTGGTGAGCACACGTGGATCTGTGTGGCCAAAATGCCATAGTTTTAGGTAACAACTTGTAATATATGGTTTGTTTTTGCGGCTTCGGAGCCCCTTTTTATCATCCTCATATGACCTGCAGTATCATTGAGCCATGGTTTTGGCTCCCCAAGGTTTCTTCTGGAACACTTTTTTTAATTCATTATGACAGTTGCAACCAGGCACTTTGCTTGTTTAGTTGCTGCCCTCGAACAACAAACAGAATAACTGGAGAAGGTCAAAACCCAAAGCAAAATTCAAAAGCTGGGGTAGGCAACTTTTTAAAATGTCATTTTTTTGTCATATCTGCAGTCCTTTTTGTCAAGATCGGCTGATTACATCCTGACAGTAATCCCCAAACTATTTGCCCGTTTGTCTGTCCTTACGCTGCAATCCACAAGGGATTAATAAAGGGTTTTCTCATCTTCATTTTGTCTCATCTTAATGTCATTTCGATCTCATCTCATCTTAATATAATCTCATTCGATAAAAATCTACCACAACCGAACAAAAGCACCAAAGGTTGCCAGCTCAGGTCAGTCACATCACACGCGCTGCCACCTGGTAACTCGTGTTTGTGCCCATCGTTTACCCGCCGAGGTGGACGCCTCACACTTGCGACATTAATTCCACATTGGCATGCGTCTGTGCATGTCTGAGCCTCCTGTGGTGGGTGGGGCTTTGGAGGCAGGCTGAGCTACAGCAGGGAGGGAGCTGGCAGTTTCCAAATGCAGATTCCACAATCTTGCCGACAGCAGCTTTAAGAGGAATCACCAGTACCAAAAATATCTTTTATGTTAAAGCCAAGGTTCTGCGGAATCAGAGGAGCTCCACACAGGTCAGCATAAGCCTTTGGCCAATCTGGGACTCAAAGCTCCCCTACTGTGGTGCGCAGATTCATGCTGTGGGCATCTACAAACGCACGCCATCACAGCTGGCAAATGTGTGATATCACAAGAGAAAGTGAAGCTGAGGCAGCCAGTTGTTCTTCTTAGTTGAACGTGGAAGAGATTGGCCGTGGCAGGCACATTAGCACACGCTATCATTTTGTTGAATCTGAACAGCCGTGCATTCACTTTTAGGAAATCGCACGCTGAATATTATTGCTTCACGGGAAAAAAAATTGCAACACAAACACATTTGCAAACACGGCGCTGACACCACTCCATTACATCTGTTCAGACAGTGAAAATGGGGCAAGTTTTTTTTTTTTTTTTTTGCATTCCTGTGCCATATCTATTTAAATTAAACTTGTCACGCTCAAAATAAGATGTCTGTCAAAGCAGCAGGGTGACATGACAAGGATATAAATAAATAATAAACTCAGCAGGTTGTGGTCAGCAAAAGCCGTCACTACCAAAAAAAAAACAAAAAAAAAAACGTTAATACATGCATAGACTCAGCAGTGCCAAGCTTAAGTTTTTGGATCAGGCTGTCACAAACTTTTACATCGGTAAACCGCACCGATGTGCTGGTATATCAGATTTCTTGTGAGAATTGATAAGATGAGCAGTCATTCATTACCGAAACACGAACACACAGTTTCTGCTGAATGAGCGATCAGAGTGGCATTTTTAGTTCAAAAAATATCAGTTAGCTAAGACAGACACGTTGTATTATCAGCCAGGTGAGGAAAATATATCCAACTTATTCACTGCACCTTTGAAGCTAATGTGGACTTATGAGCATTAATATTTAAAGTATGTCACTATCCTCTTCTAATCTATGTGTTTTATGAACAGGGTTATTTAAGTGATGAAAAATTTATTAGCTGGTAGTATTTTACAGTAATCTAATTAAGCATGAAAGGCCATGGTAGTAGAGTGAGAAGAGGATTACAGCATAATTCAGACTAACTCTGCTTATATTGGACTTAGCGAACAGTTCTGCCAGTGCATTTCAACTGCACTATCAGTCCTCCTTGGAAAATTTCAGTTTGTTGCACTGTTTGCCACGCGTTTGAAATGATTGAATTTCTGCCCATTAGCTGAAAGAGACCAGCATCTGAACTGGGGAAACAATGTGCAATTTCTCTCCAAAATTTAACTCTGACATTATTTTTCTCTCCAAGCTTGACAGAAAATGGGATTAGGAGGCGGTCTGGAGGTGTGTTACGCAAGGCGAGACAAGTTAATTGAATAGTAGATTAAATTTAACAGTGGATTGAGGTGCAAGGAAAAGTAAGAGAAGATGATATCATGTCGGCCGTGTGTGTTTTTAAGCATGAAATGAGTGTTTATTTATTTATTTATTTATTTGTTAATTTGTCTTGAAGCATAAGGTGCTCGAGCTGATTTTTATTCATCTGTGGAGCGTTTCTGTCAAGTCAAGTCGAGTGTATTGATGTTATCCAGTATCCCACACAATACCAGGCCTCGACAACGAGATGTACCACGATTATATAAGCAATTATGATTATATCACCATGATCAAAAAGAAAAGAGAACCAACGCATCAATATTTTAACCAAACATTTTGGATTTGGATTTTGAAACAAAATAATTGCCAAACTCTCTCCCTGGTAATCAGTCAGCTTGTTCCTTTGTCCTCCTCAAATATTTTATTTTTCACAGTCCTTCCAAGAAAGTGTTTTTTCTCTCGGAGGATAGCATTAAAAGTGTAGCAATAAATGGAGATTAAATACATGTGTAGGCTTTTAATATGGAATGCTTTGCTGACTTTTTTTATTTTCTTTATGATATCCACCCAAAACTTCTTTATTTTAAAAATGTTATCTCGACACTATTAGACTTCTCAGTAGCCAACGAGAGGAAGAATGCCAGTGAAACGTTTGACCTTAAACCCTTCAGTTTTCTGTTTTGTTGTGTGTTTAAACCACAGCGTGGATTGCTACAGAGATAAAAGCGGCGTTCCTTTTACTCCTAGTATGGTGGGAGGGGGTGGCGATGGACATAAGGTTTGCTTTCTGTCCTCCATTTCACAACATTGCGTATTCTTTGGCCTGCCTTCTGCAAAGCTTCCTTGCCTGAAGTTTGTGGCTGTTGCTGTGGCTGCTCTGTGACACACGAGATGAGTCAGACTCAACTGCAGGGGTTTTTGCAAGGCCACTTTCCCCCTGGCAGGTCCCGAGGCATCAAGTCGCATCACTTCTCTCTTGAGGATCCTTGCAACGAGCACAGGGACCAGGTTGTTTCTGCTTCATGGATGTCCAGCACATAAAGCAAAAACCATTTCTCTTCATCATCTTCAGAATTTAGGTTTATATGCAGCCAATGAACAACCGTTCGCAGAAACGTGTGTGGTTGTGGTGGATTTGATAATTACATCTCAGATCAATCACAAAGGAACAAAAAATGTCAGATTCTTTACCAGACAGAATCTACAGTCTCCAAAATATATTAAGTTGGGTTAAATGGAAAATATGTCACTCAGTGCCTTATTCTCCTGAACTTTGACTTTGCTGATGCATAGAGCATATAAGTTTATATTATTGTTATTTACAGTGACATAAATAAATAAATAAGCCATGGCGTTTAAGAGACCACATAAATTTTTTAAATTATGTTGGCATCTTTATTTGCTGCCCACTTTTCTGGGATGGTTTATATCGTTAGACAGCATCCTGGTCCTTTGCTCGTGAACCTGTGTTCCAGTGCTGCTGTGCTGTCCGCCATGCTGTTGACTGCTCCGTGTCCTCCCTCTGCGCGGTGGCCGGTCAGCAGCAGGAGATCTGAGGCTGTGTGACTGTCCTAGGAGAAGCTTGGCAGAGAGATGGCTGTTTTTGGTTAGAGCTGAAGGTCAAATCTCTTTGTTTTTTTCGTTTTTCGCAGCATTTATGCATCAACATATTTGTCTTTGTCTGGCGACTAACGTTTAGAACTACTAGGGATTCATGATTATCGAGTGTGTCAGGATCAACTTGGTGTTGTGCACACATCTCATCAGTCGCAGGTGAACATTTCTTATTTTACGCCTTCAGATATGCAAAAAAGTAGGGAAGGAGATGCTGTTCAGTGAGTCCCACTGTTTCAAAGGGTTTGACATAGGGGTGTCTCAAAGGACTAACTCACCGTGCACTAGATAATCACGCACAACCTGCACTTGACCTTGCCAGCAAATCACGATGATAGAGAATGTCACGATGCACGCGGTGATGGCTGTGTAGAACTGCCCCATTATTATATGTGGAAGATTTCTTTTATTCGTCTGGCGCAGGAAATGTAGCATATCCTGTCTTGAGTCAGCTTCTTTGATAATAGAGCTTTGATAAAGATCAGACTTTAGACGACGGGTCACTCAAGCTTGGAGGAAGTCTGGGTCAGAGAGGGATGGGAGCTGTTGCGCTGTGGGCAGAATGTGTAACTTGCAGTGAAATTCTTGACACCGGTAAGTCCATGCGCTCCTCCCACTAAGCAAACTTGCACTAGACATTCTTTACCCCAGCCACATCAAGCCTGTCACGTTCACACTGCTAAAACTTTGCTCACGTACCGCTTTCAGTTGACAAGAAATCAATCCATTCCCATGGAAGGCCTCTCTGCAAAAAACCACTCAGTGGAACACATGCCGAATTACCTTTTGGTAATAGAGAGCACATTACGCACTAAACTATATACTGAACATGTTGCTGCTTGTTGGATAATCAAATTAACTTCCATCAAAATTAAGTATTTTGATTGTGTTGCTCTAAATTTAGCGATTCCAAAAAAAACAACAACCTCAAAAGTGTCTGTAACAGTGGAATTGGTCATGGGTGTTTGTGTGTGTTTGTGTGCTTGGTACATTGTGGCACGTGGAGCTGCGGCTTAGGTGACAATTGGACACAGGTGTGTCTAATTTTCACATCTGTAGTTGATGAACCAATCAGCCGGGAATCTATTCAGGCGTCTGTCACAAAGACTGCAGGGGTGCATGCACAATGAAACTGATACCAAGAAGCTGTTATTATTTTCTATTTTTTTTAAGTGCAATTTGTCATTTGGTTGCGTCTCATGTGTCAGAGAATGCTGTTACAATCTCCAAAAAGGCTCAGGAGCTCTTCCGAATAGCCTCAAAGTTGCGTCTTGACACTCTGTCACTCCTTTATCCCCACATCCACCGCACTTAGGGGGCACAAACAAAACCCAGACTCTTGGCATCAGACTCAGACATCCAACCCACATCAGTCACAGCACTTCACCCAAATCTTCGGCTGATTCCACAGCTGCAGCCCAACACGAAGCTGTTCTCTATCGCCTCTCCTAAAGCTCTCAGCCAATTTCACATGCTGGAAAATCTTCTATATGCTTCTGTGTGGAATTAATCTCCGTGAATCTCTGACCATCCGTGAACCATTCCCGTCTTGTGATGCTTACAAAAGGTCAACAGACAACAATACGCTACATTAAAAATGTACCGACAATAACGTGAAAGAGAGAGAAAAACCACACACTGTGCCTTCACCGGTCATTAATCCATCCCAGACTGCCAACAGGTTCTCTGTAAACCCACAGGGATGCACACATACAACCACACAGAAGGGGGGAAAGGATACTTGCCATTCTTTTATTAATATTTTATATAATTTTTATTAATACTTGACACAAGAGCTTTATGCTTAATACTCAATATTTCTTCCTGTTCTGGATTTATGCTTCCATTAAGCTTACAGTGAATCACTAAAACCTGACCTTCTTCTTGGTACATTACCAAGCCTCACATTGTGTCGCCCACAAACTCAGTGTTCTGGATACAACATTGTTCAGTTAGTTTAGTGTTTCATTAGTGACATCCTTTAGGGAAGTGACCGTGTACAACAGGGCTGCAACCAATAGTTCATTTGAACCAATCATCCAATCACTGTTTGAACTCACGGGATTTGAGAATATTTTAAACTGAAACGATGCGTGACACATTTTAAGCAGAGGAGCGCTGACTCAGCCGGAAAGTTAGAAAAACATAAAGTTGAACTGTGCAGCCTTGATTTTTGCTCTTTATGTAAAGAGCCGACTAACCAGCCTGAGCTTTAACACAGTCAGTGTTGCAAGACACACAATGGAGACACTCGGGTCAGACAGATAGACCTTTGCTAGTGTAAAAAAGATAAGTGTTTAAAAGATATTTTCCAAAGATGGTTTGATATCTTTAGTGTCAGCTACTGCATGCCATATAAAACCACTAAGACGAGCCAAACGCTGATTAGTAGCTGAAGAGCTACCGCTAATGACGCTAATATGATTAGTTGAATTTTTTGGACCAAATGGCTTCGACAAAGGAGCTTTGCAGTCCAATCTGAAAAGAATTGACACCAAATGAATGAAACGTACTATCTATGTCTATTAAGAGGGAGTGTTACTTTGAATGCAGTTAGATTACACACAATCTTAATATCTGTATGGATAGTATTGCTGTGTATTGATTTTCTCTCCTAGCAAACGTCTTGTAAAAGGTGAAAGCAACATATCGGTGCTTACTGATGAGGCCGACTTGGATCAGCGGCTCTCTGCCACTGATATGCTGTCAGTTTTCCTTCCTTGTTCCATCCTTTTATTCCTGCCTGTCAACTAGCAGCCTGGACAGAAGGTCAGAGTGTTGATTTGTGCCAAAACTCTGAGGATTTTGCCCCCTCCTCCTTTTTGCCCATTTCCCTTCTCAGATATGCATATTCGGGACCTCCTAATGAGAATATGTTAGACCAGATACCATCTGTTCAGTCTCCGCTCTCTTGGAGAAAATAAAGAACATGTACTATCATTCCAATGAGACTGATTAATCAAAATCATGGGGTAGTTGCACTTTGTAGAAGCGTGTCACTGTGTGTGTTCAGTACATTATGGTTATTCACTCCAAAATGTGGAGATAGTTGACGAATATAGAACGGATGCACTTTGGGTCTGTTTGTTTGTTTTACTTAAAGGAGAATAATCATTTTCAAATATTGCCATCCATTGGAACACACACACACACACACACACACACACACACACCTTAAAGGCCCACAAGTTCTCATGAACAAGCCAGAGATAGAGCCTGTGTTTTATTATTATCTACAAAATTACTCTCAATAGAAATCTGTACATGTTAGCTTTCCCACAGGCTCTAAAAGTGACCCGGCTTCCATTTCAACTGTAAGCATTCTGTAGTCACCATCAAGAGGGACATTTCAGTGTGCTCTGTGCGGTCGAGTGTTATTCCAAACAAATCTGGTTATGTCTGTGGGCATAAACATCCTCTTCTTCACAAATTAGAAGTGACAACCAAGAGTGTTGCTCTACTTGGCCAATCAAAGTACAGCTGCAGGATGTTTTACAGTGATTACTAAAATAACATATGCTGGACTAGGCCAGGAGCATCTGGAAGAGACTTCACAACGTAATGACAGCTAGCAGCTTAGCAGACACAATGGAGATAAGGTAATGACGGAGAGATCTGTCAACACGGCGAAGAAAAGACTAACCAGCTAAGACAAAGTGATCAGTGGTGCAGAGGGTACAACTTGAATGCAAGTTAGATAGCAAGAACTTTTGAAAATTGTGACTTCGGTTGATACCAGAGGAGGTCCTATTAAGTTTCGGTTCATAATCACTGTCAACGGTTTGTGAACATTGGGGATCAACATCCAAAGAACAGCAAGCTAGTACTTCCACAAGTGTTCTTCGTCTGTTATACTCCTTTTTTTGCAGTTGACATACCGGTTAATTACATTGAGTTCTGCATTCTCCACAGATATTTCATCCAGCGGGTGTATTATTGAAGTGGTGCCTGTCTCCATCGGTGTATCCATAGCCTCCAGAGCAGCCTATTCAGGGCTGGTGTCAAGTAGAGATTTATTGTCATCTCAGCCAAATACATAGTGAGACGACCCATGGTGCAACACGGATGACTGACAACAGAAAACATAGAGCTAAAGTTCTGTGAACGTATATGAATGCAGGGGGAGACGCTATACAGGGACAAATAACAAACATTACTGGCACATTGACACTGAAACGGTAAAGGATGGGCCTTTCAAAATACACAAAGGAAACGATTTTCCCATTGTTTGCCTTGACCCTGTTTTTCTAATCAGTGTATTAGTTGTCAAGCTAAATCAAAGCATGTGTCCACTGTGAATAAAGGGGAAGATAATGATGAAAGAGCAAATACTTCAAGCATCGACTACAAACCTGCTTGTCACATTTGAAACACGATGCTTCGTTTATTTTAAAGGGCATTATTGTAACAAGAGGCAAAATTGTTAGGAAAGCAAATCCAGTTCGCCTCTCATTTGTGCTTTGGTAATGAGATAAAGAAAGA
Organism: Brotula barbata; assembly: GCA_900303265.1. NCBI lineage: Eukaryota > Metazoa > Chordata > Actinopteri > Ophidiiformes > Ophidiidae > Brotula > Brotula barbata. The sequence continues at coordinate 8,494 of OMNV01009330.1, read as the reverse complement.
AGGAATTATGCTGCTTCTCTGAAGTTTTGGAAAGTGAAATTATATTTGATTTTTTTGTTACGCAGATGTTTCGACTACTAGATTGGCCACCGTTTACTTTGCCAAATACCAAACCCTGTTTATGTCACGTCTGTCCATCTGTCCATTTCTGTAACTGGTTCAAATCCCTGGGGGGGGGGCTATTGGTTAATAATATCTAATAGTGGTTGTTGACAAAGGTTGTCCATCTTGTAAAGCAATCTGTTTTGGCAAGCTCTGAGAGTAAACTGTGAAAGGGTTTTGAGCTGTATAAAAATGAGAAAATGCAACTTCGTGCACCTTGGAGACACACGGTATTGCATTCCATAGTCTGATTGACTGTAGAATTGTATGATATAATTCCTCCAGTTCAAGGATGTGGTAATATTTTACATGCTGTGTTTTCATTCAAGAAGCTTAGTCAATTTAATCTTTAAATCACTTTAATTAACTGACAAATCTGTTAGTTTGGATCAGTCTTAATGATGAAACAGACAAATTATAGATGAATGTAGCAGCAACTCGTTACTGTTCCAAAGCGATTTGAATTAATTAACAGATTTGTTGACAACTGTTTAGTTACACGTCCAGTATACAGCTTCGGCCCCAAAAAACAACATCACACAAAGTCAGAGTGATAGCCATGAATGGACGGCTCATTCAGAGGGTCCATGTTATACTGATGATGAATAAAAAGTTTGATAGAGTATTGAATCTAGTATGACCATAAGCAAACTAAAAATAGCCTGAATAAGGAAGAAACCGATGTTCCATAACCTATTTAAATGTATCGATCAGTCACTCATGTTTTTCTACCTCTCTTATCCAAGAAGACTAAACAGTATATTAATGTCAATCAAAGCTGCAGATGACTTTGTATGGGAATTTCTAATTACATAGTGCCATACCTTATCTGCTGGCAGTCGAGGGTGGACAACTTAGACATTCAGACATCCCTAGATTGGTCGAGAAAGGAGCACAAATTTGAAAACGCTTTGCAGATTTGACCCACAATAAAACAACAGCAGCCCCGTGGCCAAAACCGATTTGTAATCTGGAGAAATAACAACACTGGGGAAGTGTAAAATGTTTTACGTCAAGAGAAAATTCAGCTATATTCTTTGGGGGAATGTTATGATCCAACAGATCAATTACAGATTAAATGAAATGAAATTCTGCTCATTTATAATCATTTATACAAATCTCTGGAAAATACCTGAAACAACTCCTGAAGGCTGACAAACTTTACCCCCAATGAACTCAGTTTACTCTGCATATGAAATCAGCAGAATGGCACCGCTCACTCACCACAGCATCTCCAGGTTAGATCTGACAGACCTGAAGTGAGAACGGGCGAGGAGGGTAAAAATGACAGAGAGACAGAAGTGCCTCTTCACATGTCCATACCCTGAGGAGGGGAACTCTTAATTGGGTCCATAATGGTCAGGTTATTAAAGGGCAGCGAGAGTTTATGCAGACCGAAATATATTCACTGAGAGTTTTTGTCTTGTGAAGGGTCATGGAGAGAATCCAAGACAGAGAGACCATATGCTGCGTAGAAACCAACCCTTTCCTCTCCGAACAACCTCGATTCTGGAGCCCACAAGGTGCTGTTGTTGCCCATCAGCTGCCAAGTATGTTGCTCCGAGACATGGGATCCTCCAACTGAACAGAGGATCGCAAACATGTATAACAATACGTATGTTAGCGTCTATGATGTGCTGCTTGCTGCATTGTAGCATGCGGGGAATGGATTTCCTGTGACGTTATACAGTCTGTAATAGGACAACTGGGAGCCTGTAATATTGTCAGGAATTTAATCCCATTACATATATGACATTATTTAACATTCCGTGCTGCTGCCAGTCCATCCACACTTTGACAATCGATAAGGGAAGGATGAATGCTGCCCGAGCACGGCAACGGACAGCCTGATAACGCGTGTTGAGTGAGTAGAGGACTCACCTTCTCCGTCTAATTATGTGAGCTCTCCAAGCTGCCATTTGGCGCTATTGATCGCACTACCTGTTACACACAAGGTTGGGGCCCCTCGGGATGATTTCGCTAGCGTGTTTGCTTAGACCATGTAGTCATTATCTGTTCTCCAAACTGTTGTTGAAGACATGAATGGGCATCTGCACTTCAGGTGAGGCCATTATCATCCATGATCTGTCTCCGAGGATTTGTATTGGAGTGCGGGGGCCAAAGAGGGAGAGGATCAAATAGAATCAATGTTCAACGTGTGTTTTCAAAGGAGTGTGTATTAGCCAAGCAGCGCCATAGGTGCAGAAATAATAAGTAATGTACCATATAAGTCTCCTATATGTTGGTAGAAGGACAAGAGGCAATATCCAAGGAAGATAGATTTTCAGGCTATAACCACTTTTCTTGCTATGAGTACCGAGCAACATAACACCAGCATCAAAGTGCACTGACGGTCGTACTGTCAGGACAACAATATTCCTTCATAAGAACGCAGCATATTTATGTGGGCTTCCTGATGGATTGTTCGTGTGCGAGCTGTCCATGATCTCAGTGAAGAAGAGTCCCAGACTTTTATTCTCCTTGCAAAATTTCACAATTATTTTATCTTTGCTCAGCCAATTTTTTGAATCAGAAAAGAAAATGTGATGAAAAATGTCAAATTATGCCAAATACACACAGATTTCATGATGATTTTGATGAGTATTTTGCTGTATTGATGCATACATTGAAATAAAATACATGGATATGTTGGTATGGCAACACACGCGCTCAATTCCACCAAGTGGTATCTCACTGGTAGGATTAAGTTCAACAAAAGTGAGACTCTTAAGTGTAAAGGACCGTGGCAAAGGACCGTGACTTTGGACTGTTGTCATTGCTTTCCCCTTTAAATATAATACAGAAACTTGCCTCTAGTGTGTAATTGTGTTGTTTGTTAGAATGAAGAGCCTCGTTAAAATTCGAGCAATAGGGAAAAAGGAGGAGATTATCTGTGTTGTTTTTTTGTTTTTTTTGTTTTTATGATGTTTGTCTAATTCTCTCACTCTGCGTTTTTGCTGTGATGCCTCTGCTCTCTTTTAGCTGTGGCACAAATAAGCAGGACTACAGCACCACAACTTAAGTGCAGTTCTGGATGCAGTTATCGCAGCGTGCAGTGCTCGAACCTAATTATTATTGAAGGCAACTTAATCCCAATCATTCTTTGCCAAATAGCACAAACAGCTTTCTTTATTCTACCAGAACCGATTTTGCCATAGTCTCACATATGCATTTAGGATTACGTTTCATCTACACAAAAACACAAAAGGCTTAGGGAGAGAGGGAAAAATCTGTCAAGTCACAGTGTATCCTAAAACAATACAGTGAATACATGATAACAAATCGGAACAAACGGACTTGTTACATAGTGAATTAGCGCAGTTCAAGGCTTGTGTTTCTTATTCGCAAGTACCTAAATTCTAAATGCCATGTTGTTGATTTTAAACACTGTGTAGTCTAAGTAATCAGCAGGGGGGGAACACAGTGTTTGTTTTAGTCTGGTACTGCGATGAGGATCAGTAGATTTATGCTGGGGTGTGAATGAACCTGAACGTCCAGACTAATCTTGGCCGATTATTAGCCTCTCCTGCTGCCATCTGGGATAGTTGAAGCTGCAACGTGCAACCATTTCTCCAACTTTACAGAGGAAACTTTTGCTATATCCATATCTATTTGTTTGATTTAAAACAGAAAAGATTATTTTGTCCAAATCGAGGTGTCATCAAGTGAGGAAAACACAGGAGAACCAGCAAAATTGGAAAAGACAAACAAACAAAATGTACAAAATACAGATTGACTGGGATTATTTTGAACGTACCATCCACTTTGTCAGATTTATTAGAACGATTAAAAAGGTGGCAAATGGCTTTCCTGTCATCCAGTGGGTTTAATGGTTAAAGCCACACCTGGCTGCTGTTTTATTCCTCATCTTGTTAATGGCTTTAAAACAGTGGTACCTCTCCCATTGCACATTATCACAAGGAGCTCGTATGAACAGCATCATTTACCCGTCATTGATCCCTACTGTTAGTTGTTAAACGGACTCTAAAATGACCTTTGTCTGACAAAGATGACAGACATAATCAGTAGTAAACGTCTTTGCTATTCAGTAATTTGCACCTTTTCAAAGCGCTCCCTCCTCCCCTAATGTTTCATTTTGTTGTCCAAAAAGTTGAGTCCTTTATCAGGAGTGTTATTTCTCTGAGAATGTTTTCACACAAAACATTGTCAAGCAAACCAAATGTATCATTGTAACTATTTAGTTCCTGATTTAGAAGATGCTGTGTGAAAGCACGGCAAATAATGATGCTGTTTCTGATTTATAACTTATCATAATCACGCATAAGGCTAAGTAATACCATAGAAAAACTTTAAAAAATGTAGTTACACATAAATATGATATGTTTTGCTAGCTAGCCCAAAAATCTGTAATTTCTTAAATGTCGCACTGAGTCTGCTGTCATTTACTGATCTTTAACCGTTCATTTGCTCTGTGATAGGCAGGATGTGATTGGACGGCCCACTCAACTCAGGAGTACGACTACTACAGAGGATTAGAGAGGGAGAAGGTTCGCCCGTCTCATCCATATGCTGCAAATCTGCTCCCTGCTTCACATGCGAATAGGTATGGCATTGTCTGGAGCATTGCTTGTTTTGCTTGAACAGAGACACAGCCAAGGAGATAAACAAGCCGGAGCTGAGGTTACACCAAGTTTAAATCTGCTATGATACAGGATTACAAGGTTTATGTGGAAGCTTAACGCTTTATCCTCTGATTGTCAGTCAAGATTTTCTCCCTAGGAAAGTTAGTAAGCCCTAATGGTTGTGCATTAATGCAAAAATTCTTGAGGGGGGATATTAGAATTTTTGAAGATGTACTACAGAGTGATACTGACCTGACAGTGGTTACACTTTAGAATAGGGATGCAATGGCGTCCATGTGCGCTGTCAGAAGGACATAGCAAATAATACACACTCCACATGACCCTAGATGTTCTGATACATGTTTGCTATCGAGCTATTTTGGCACAATTTCTCTCTTCCAATTTTACTTAGCATATATCTACCGCCTGCGTGTATTTAGCATTTTTTGATCGTTAAAGTTTTATCTTTAGGACTGAGTAGTTACATAAAGCCCTTGAAGTGCAGACGTTTCGCTTGTAGTTGCAGAACTTTGTCTTAAATTTTATATTTTTGACATAGGGAACTGTACAGAGATGATAAAGCAAATTTTGATTAACTGTGTCAAATAATTGGTCCATCAGTATAGGAGCGTGTATGGTATGTGCACTGTATGTACGGTAATTAGTGGAAGCAATGGTTGAATAATGCAATGATCATCTACTGAATCACATTGGGTGAGCGTGGGCCTCATCACCTCTTGTTCTCGCTTTGGATTGTAGCCAGTATCCAATAACTCAGTTCGTCATCTAGTCTCCATTACAGTCATATTTTGCAGTCGACGCAACTCTAAGTTATTATGTGGGTTAAACAGGGCTAAATTATTTAAGATGTAGCCCAGATACAGGGGCAAATCAAGAAATCAAGCCAAAAGTATCTAAATGAACAATTCATTCTTCAATCACAAGCCCTGTGGGATGAAGAAAGCCTTGGATAAGAAGTATAGTTAGAGATTAGCGTGGATCAAAGTGGAGATTAAACAGGATGGCAAACACATTGATGGAACTAATTATCAAGTCTGTGAAATTTGATGAATTGCTTTGAATCGCGCAGACATCGTTTCCGAGATGTCTGCCGTACTTCTCTGATGGACTTCACGCGAATGAATCCTGTGGTTCAATTCCGTGATTAGAGAGAAAACGCTGGAAATAGGAATAAGCAAATGGGGATATCAAACATCAGAAGCATGATGAACACAGAACAAATCACAGTATGTAACCTCAGGTGGCACCAGACCTGATGGAGCGGAATGGAAACGAGTGACACGTTCACAGACCCACACACTTGCTCTGCCTGCTTGCCGCTCACACACCTGACTACATTATTCCATTGCATCTGAGCCCTGCAGGATATCAGTCGTGATGTCTCATAGCCTTCAAAACCTCATCAATAATGAATGGCAAATCTCAAAATAAATAACACACATTGTTAATGTATTCTGAGCCTCCTTTAAAGGGGGACAGTTGTAGGTGACTGCACACCATAACACAGCGCAACTTTATTTTCCCTGTACTAAATTCCGCTTACTTTCCATCACCATGTGAATATGTTCACCTATGTTCCTAGAGAGCAGAACACACAGCATTTTCCATTAAAACTTTCATACATTTTCAAAAAGTTTGATTAAAAAATTACTGCAAAATGAGCAAAGTTAACGTTTGAAGTGAATCAACATTCCTCAGCATCCCTCAGTGTGGATAACTCAAGGTGCTCACACAAACCCATAATTCCTACAGCGTATAATCACGATGGACCCCTATCATGCAAAAATTCACTATATGATAACAACAACGTGGTATCGATGTCATCGGGGGCATTGCTTTGTTTTTGCATGTATTTGTGTTATCCAGAGTGTGTTTGATTTGTGCCACAGCAAACAAGAATGCAGCCTCATCTTGAGTTTGTTGTCTTCCTTCTGATTATCGGATAAACGTTACCCGGCATAACATGGTTGTTGTTGCTCTGACAACATAATACTCTCAGGGTAAGGAAGGATCCTTACTGCAGTGAACTGCCTCTAAACAGCTTCCCATGAGTGTGTCAAAAAAATTCCCCATATGCAATAATGCTTTTATTATTGCTTATGCTTGTTTTAAGGTCTTTATATGTGTGCTCATGTGTTTTATGTCCCCTTTCCTGTTCATTCCTGTATTGTTCATTTTCTGTTTTTATTGTCTTCACTCCAGGTTTCAGGGCTTTTGAGTTTAGAAGAGCGCATACCAGATAATAATACTAATAATAATACTATTACTAATAGTAATAATAATAACAACAAGAACAATAATAAAATACTACCACTAATATTAATAATAATAAGACGATGATGATCATGATGATGATGACAATAATACATGTTCACACACACGCATATATATATATATATTATACATACGGTATACTGTATATTGCCCTTTCCCTTCATGAATAAGTGTGTTATGTGTATTCTGCGCTTTCAGGGTTCAAGGTCACATTGTTAGCAGTGGCAGCACAACAATTCATAGTCCCATCGAACAGCAAAGGACCTTTGGACCTGCAATCTATGTTAAAAGAGTCATGTGTGTATGTCCATATGGCATTAGACGTGATGGATTTGTCCAGTTGTGTTTTGTTATCCCAAAGCCTCACTTTGAAGAAGAAGCTGTTTTAACCAGCAAAGAGTGGTGGTGGTCTCCAGTGCAACATAAATCAGGATAAAGGGTACTGCCCTCAGTGATGACTCACACTGAGCAAATAAGAAGTTAAGTAGTCCAGAGTGTCCACCAGAAACCCAGAGATTCCCAGCAGGTAGAAAATGAAACCTCTAAATCCAATCCACAGGGCAAGCCTGTCATACAGCCACAAACTGTGTGAAGCTCCTCAAAAATCACCCCAAAATTACAGGTTAATGACATGAAACTGCAACACGTTTGACCATGTACCACAAATGCTACATGTTCCATACAATGTTTGACCACTAACGGTTCAGCGAAAAAGCGCTCGGGGAAACGGAGTGTAAAAGCAGAGTTATTTAATGTCTCCTTCCCCTGGAAAACAAGAGGGCGGTGCTCTCTGCTGCCATATGCCAGACACACAGACAGGCAGGCCGACAGTTATGAAGACAGATGAATGACGCAACGCCTTCAGCACTGAGAGAAATGAGATCAGACGTTGACAGCTGGAAGGACAGAGCTGGTCCAGCATTTCAATGTTTGCCCAGATCTGGTCACATGGCCCGCGTGCAAACAGTATGCATTCCGAGGCGTGTTTGCACGACATGCAGATTCATCCGTTTGTATTTGGGAATGCCACGTCTACTTTTTTTAAGGACTGATTTAACCGTAATATGTGCGGTGCGGCAGGCTGCCTGAGATAAATTCCTCACAAGTAATAATCTTTATGGAAAATAGAGCTCTCCTGTGTCAGCTCCCATGCTAAACTTCCACAAGGTGTATTGCATAATTCATATGACAGAGGCAGCATTTTCACTGCTGTCTTGGTTTTGAAGCCTCTCTGAGTGTAAACTCATAAACACAATTTTCTCAACTGTCAAACTTTGCAGCCTGTCTTTGCTCATCACGAGCGTTATGCTTTAATCCTGTGTGGTTACTGTCCTATCATGTAGGCTGATACTTGATATATAGAGCATTTTAAAACACAAAAAAAACTAAAAAAAAACCCCGAAATAATGTCCAATATGTGGCAGAGGCCAAAACCTATGTGACACAGGTTGAGGCCAAAATCACTCCACCGTACAGTAGACGGGCGAGGGGAACCGGTAGGTGGCAGTGGTGTG
>OMNV01009329.1:42996-59111 GCA_900303265.1 Brotula barbata | reverse complement strand
ATTGAATATGTTGTATATTTCTATGCACATTTATTATATTTTAATAATCTGTAAACTTTGCATAATTAGATGGCAATTATTCCACATGTAACCACAATTGCTTCATGCGTCAACCTGTGCTGTGTGGTCGTGTGTGAAAACGAACACATTCCGACAGTTAATCTGCATAAAGATCGGCAAGTAGGATTTAATTGATAAATGCATAACACACACACAAAGCTATGTCTGGTTTGTGTGTTTCAAAGGGAAAAAGTCACTGAATTTCACAATCAAAGGTAAAGTACGGCAGGGTTCAGTGTTGCTACATGAGATTTCAGTGTAAAACATCCATTAACATCAGCTGTCATCTGTACGAGCACAAAACAAGATTAAGACATGAATCATGAAATATTGATTCACATGTTGTGAGCGATAGTCAGATTTGAAGAATAGAGATCCGAGACGTCCATTTATTCTCCCCAAATCCTCTCTGCAACAAGCAAACTATTTGGACTCCAAATCAACATGTGAAGTGCCTCCATTGTGACAGAAACAATACATAATTCGTCTCCTGTCGTCAGGAAGAATAAATATTTAACAGATTCCCTGAATTATTGTACTTGACTTTAGGACATGTTTCCAAATCATTTGAAGTGCTTACACCAAAGCATGTTCAGAACCTGCTATTTCATCATATTTACAACCCAACGTTGGCCAATCAGCCCTCGTCTTTCCAAGTAGGAGGTTAAAGATAAGCAGCAGCGCATTGTCTCCTCTTTGCTTAAGACACTTTGCTTCCTTCGTCGTTGAAAAGGGAGCTGGAGGGAAGCAGCGACAAATCAGCAATATTTGAAGGAGATTTTGCACCCTGAAGGTACAGTAGCTCGCTCTGTAATTATTACAGTAAATCACATCATCTCGACGTGTTATAACGTCAGACATGTGTCATTTTATGAGTAATGCAGCATCGGAAAGATTGAGACATTGGAACACGTTGACTGCGATTCCAGTGTATCAGACAGTCTTACACTGTTTTTAATGCGTCCCTGTGGAGAAATGGAACGATTGATATGATGGCAGCAAATAGAAGAAATGGGGGCAGGGAAGAACTGCCTGTGAAGAGGAGGAAAGAAAGAAAGACGGGCGAGCAAATGTTTTTTTTTTCTCAGAACAAAAGATACGCTACGCTGTTCTTTCAATTGTTAGGCGACTGTCAAAAATCGTCTATACATAATTTGTGATTGATTTTGGTTTGAAAATGTGAATATGTCTGTTATTGTTTAGCAAAATGAGAGCTAACGTGTGTGAAAGTCTCCAAGGAGAAGAGGAAGTGTATTCCTTTAAGATGAATATTTGTTGCCTTTTGTATTATTGTATGTTAGGACGCGTCGAACCATGAGGCTTCCCTGTCTGCTACAGCTGGTCTTCTTGGCTAGTTGTAGCGCATCCAGGGCACGAGATTGGGCTCAACACGGCGCCCCCATGTTTGCTGACCTCACAGTCCGTGAGCTTCAAGCGGTCCGGGCATATCTTCACGGGATCCCGGAGATGGGGCTCACTGATGCTAAGAGCAAGATCCTGAGGAAGAATAGTATCCTGCTGATAGAACTCCATCTGCCAAGAAAGCATGAAGCCCTGAGGGCGCTGGACCGGGGACAGGCCAAACCCCCTCGCCAGGCCCGTGTGGTGGTCCAGTTTGGGAACCAGGCCGAACCCAACATCACCGAGTACATTGTTAGTCCTCTGCCATCCCCTGTGACCCATCAGATCAAGACGTTCAAGGGGGATAAGCCAATCCTGTTTGAGTCGAGGCCTCTTTCTGAAGTGGAGAATAAGCACATTGTTGCAACCCTTGTCAAGATCACGAACAAGGCTCACAAGATCTTGTTTGAGACAACAGGAGGTTTTTCATTCTCAAACTGCACAGACCGCTGCCTGACATACTCAGACATTGCCCCCCGATCGCTGGGTCCCGGTGAGAGAAGATCCTGGGTAATGTTGCAGAAATTTGTAGAGGGCTACTTCATACATCCAGTGGGTTTTGAGGTACTGATCAACCACATGGACCTGGATCCAGAAAGGTGGACCGTTGAGAAGGTCTGGTACAACGGCCAGTACTTTGACAGTGTGGAGGAGCTGGTTGAACAATACGAGAAAGGCACGGTGGAGAAAGTCAAATTACCTGATCACGATGACAATGACCTTTACTCCACCTACATCCCACGGGGTCACAGCAACTCTCCAACAGATATCCACGGGCCCAAGCTCGTGCTGCCTGAGGGCCGTCGCTATCACATCGAGCGCAACTTTGTCGAATACGCCGGATGGTCTTTTGCCTACCGCGTGCGTTCATCGGCGGGGCTTCAGATCTTCGACCTTCGCTTTAACGGGGAGAGAATCGCCTACGAGATCAGCCTCCAAGAAGCTATAGCCTTCTACTCTGGGGACACACCTGCAGCCATGCAAACTAAATACATAGACGCCGGCTGGGCCATGGGCTCCTCTTCCTTTGAGCTGGCACCTGGTATCGACTGTCCAGAAATTTCCACTTTTGTCGACCTGTACCATTTTTACGACACAGACAAACCCATTCGCTACAAAAACGCGCTGTGTATTTTTGAGATGACCACTGGGATGCCTCTCCGAAGGCATTTTAATTCAGACTTCCAAGGGGGGTACAACTTCTTTGGGGGGCTGGAGAACTCCGTGCTGGTGCTGCGTACAACCTCAACTGTTTACAACTACGACTACATCTGGGACTTCCACTTCTATCAGAACGGGGTAGTGGAGGTAAAAGTCAGCGCCACTGGATACATACACGCGACTTTCTTCACACCCAACGGGCTTCACTATGGCACAAAGGTGTACAGCTATGTGCTGGGAAACCTGCACACACACCTTGTCCATTATAAAGTGGACCTGGACATTGCTGGTGAGTATGACGTGCAAAAGTCCTTCCGGCACAGGTAATAGGTAAGCAATTTGTTTGATTCCTTTGGTACGGACGACCAAACAGAGGTCTTTATATCAAAGTTGTTACTACGTTTGCCATCAAGAATACTATTAATACACTCGAATCATATTGTGTTTCATTCTGAAAGAATCTGAATTGAACACAGAGATACTGTGACACAACCGGGACATAAAACAACGTTTGTTTATCAGTGCCTGTCTAGATAAGATTGCTGTGTGTACTTTGACCCGTTATAACTGAGAGTTAAAGAGTCCGCTATAAACATGTTCTGAGGAAAGGCGTCATGTAATAATTTAAAATGAATTCCAGCCACTGAGTCTTTATATACACATACATTTTACGTTTCTTTCTAGGACAAACGTTGAATGTTTTTCATGGCATAAAATGGAAGAATCCGCACATGAAACTTCACATAAATATACAGTGTCTCCTCATGCCTCAACATCATTTTCTCCTGAAAACCTTTCAGGTCGAGAGAACAGCTTTGAGTCCATCAATCTGAAATACGTCAACTTCACGAATCCTTGGAGTCCGAAGAATAAAATCGTCCAGTCAAAACTCCACAAGACGCAGCACACGACAGAGCGCTCCGCCGCCTTCCGCTTCGGCAAAAAGTTCCCCCGCTATGTGCACTTCTACAACCCAAATGAACGAAATAAGTGGGGGCACGAACGTGGGTACCGTATTCAATTCAACTCGCACGGCCACAGCGTGCTGCCAAGAGGATGGAGGGAGGAAAATGGCATCAGCTGGTCAAGGTAGGTCAAGGATGACTCCGCAGTGCTGTGTAGAACCAAGAGAGCTTGAACGAAATCTCTCTGACCTGTAAATGAACAGTTAGTGAAGTGGTTAAACCTCATAACACGACGGCACAGGTTCGAGTCCGGCCTGTACTGTTAGCTGCCCGTCGTTGCCGCTGTCTGCCCTGTCCTTCCTGTTTGACGCTCTACTCTAACTATCATAGTAAACCCCAAAAAACAACAAACAACCAAGGGGTTACTCAATGCACTAATTAACAACGTTCAAAAAGAAAATGTTAGGAATGAAAACACACACGGTGCCGACTGACTTGTGTCATGGTAAAGTGATAGAATTTATGCTGATGTGCCACGTTTTCCCAACTCTGCTGTACTCTTATTCTAAGTTTATTAGTTGGGTTTTCAATAAAAGGGAAGCTGTCCTAAATGGATGATGGTTGCAGATTTATTTTGCCGAAGTAGAGCAATATATTTCCTCTTCACACCACCTCAAAATTATGACACTTTTGCTGTTTTGAAAAGTGTGAAATGGCGGATACATTAGTTGTATTGCATTGTATTTTCACGCTATTTTTCCAACATTGTTTCTATGAATAATAGAATAATAGAATTCTGATTCCTTGATTTATTCCACATGTGGTTCTTGTGGCAGACCAGGCCTTGGTTGTTTGTTTGGTTGTTTTTTTTGTGGGCTCGTGGATTTGATGTTGGGTCGTGTTAACTGGATTTGACCGGTTTGTCACTCTGCAGGTATCCTCTGGCCGTGACTAGTCACAAAGACAGCGAGTCAACCAGCAGCAGCCTTTACACCCAGAACAATCCATGGGATCCTGTTGTGTCCTTTGAAGATTACATCCGCAACAATGAAGATATCGTCAACAAGGTACAGGACCGCATACTCGGCAACAAAAATGTAGACATGTGACGTTTCAGACAGGGATTCTAAAGTCTAACTCTAATGTTAAGACCTGCTGTGCCCATACCACAGTGACCCCCTCGCACAACCGCCGTAACCACCTTTTATAACCCTAATTTAATGTCATATAAACAGTAGATCTCTTCATTCAGCTCACTGTTTTAGTGAGTAAAAAAAAAAAAAAGAGAAAACATTTCTAACAAAACCGTAAGCTACAAACAAAAAGGAAGTAGAGAAGTAGAAATATAGAAAGTACTTTGGACACACACTCTGAAACGTGTGTGTCCAATAATGTCATTATTATGTCTGGCACATATGAGGCCGTGTTTGTGGCGTACCATGTGAGTCACAGTTGCGTATCTGAGTCTTTCTTGATATTTTGGACTAAATCTCCAGAGATGTGGTTTGTGTTACCGGGACAGACGGAGTGTGTTTATCCCTCAGGTCTGCTGAAAGGTGAATCTCACATGGTAACTCGTGAACGCTGCCCTTTCCTGCTCTTTCTCCCTTTGTTCTCCGTGTCCAAATGAACATTATCAAAAATATGTTGTTTGCTCTCCTGTGTGTAGGACCTGGTTGCCTGGGTGACGGTGGGCTTCCTGCACATCCCTCATTCAGAGGACATCCCAAACACAGCCACGCCCGGTAACTCAGTCGGATTCTTCCTACGACCCTTCAACTTCTTCGACGAAGACCCTTCGTTGTCATCTAAAAGCACCGTCATCGTCCGGCCGGGCCCCGGCGGCAAGCCCGTGGTCCAGAGATGGACGCCGGCGGTCGTAGGTCACTGTGTGACGGACAAACCCTTCTTTTACAACGGCACCTATGCTGAAGTCTAGCATTGTGCCGAGCTGGGTTTCCAAAAAAAAAAATCTGTAAATACAAACCTCCACTTTGACGCTTTTACATAAATTACACGATAATATGTTGTGTATGATGTTTCCTGCTGTTGTATAGATCAGTTCATGTCGACTTGATATCCTCAAATCAGAGCTTTTAGGGGGTTAATTCGTTTTAATTCAGCATTATCAATGGAAAACCACTTTCTGTAAATATTTATTTGACAGTAAGTGATGTTATTAGAATTTGTTTGTGGTAACCTTAAACTGGGATTTTGCCATTTAGAGATAATCCAGCTGTGTGATTGTAAATCATCTTTACCTGCTCCTCATCTGCCCCGACACTCACTCACACTCAGTGTCTCCGTGCAGCTGCCCCCCACTGTGTGTGTGTGTGTGTGTTTGCATCACATGCTTATTCCCTACCCAAATGTCCAGCGGCAATATCATCTGGAAGACCAAATTTAACATTTATGAATGTGATGCTGCGTTCGAGTGCTGCTGGAAATTGCGTACTGGGGATCACAAGTCTCAATCTCTTAAATATAAAACTTAATGTATCAGTTGTAATGTAAAAATGAAACCGCTTCATCGTTTGGGCATACATTTTGTATTTTTTTTTTAATATGAGATTTGCAGAAGCAGTAATGTGAGCTTCTGCACCTTTGTGTTTCTTCATGAACGCACCATCACTGACAGCATCACTGAGATGATGTCATGTTCACACGTCACGTACTGCTCAGTAATCAGACGTGTGAAAAGCCTCGCTGCATGTATCAAACCCAGCGGGGTGGGGGTGGGGAGATCGAGGGGTGTGCAGCAGCAGGAGAGAGAGCTCCCCTAATCCCCTGTTGGGGTTTCCATGGATGAACCTTCTGCTGCGATGAGCATCCAGGATGCAGGATGCTCCGTATCCGCCCCGCATGGTAAACTCCTGGCCCTCGGCGCGCGCTCTCCCCACCCCCTTACCTTGTTTTGCTGCAGGAGAAACAACAGCCTGGTTGAGCAAACAGCCAGATTCCGGATTTTTCCCTCCAAACAATCCAGGATGCCACCTGCCTGCTCCGTCACCCCTGGAAACCTAACACCACATAGCAGGGCAGTGTGAGGGTGGAGAATGTACAGAATGTCAGCAGTTCGCCTACCTTTTTTTGTCTTTAGTAATCCCACCGTAGTAATGTAACTTCACCGTGCCTGATGGGGATGAATCCATTAAGTTATTTTTTACAGTGTGTTGATTCTGTTGTGCTTTTGATTGAAACTTTGCTGTCCTATCTTTGCTTAATAAACACCGGCCTTACCAAGCAGATAAGCAAACTCAATGTCCTGCTGCAGGGGAGACATGTGGATTTTGTCGTGACAATGTTGTCTCATGTGGAGGGCAAATAATGAGCGTTTCTGGAAGAGGACGAAAGGAATCCGGCCAACGAGAGTCCTCGGGAGCTTTGACAACCTGGAAGCCTTTTTAAGAGTGTGTGCCCATGTTTTACAGTGTGTGTTGTGAAAGAGTGGACGTATGAGAGCCGTGCACGCAGCAGAGAACGGAGCGGACAAAAACAATGTGAGTTCACTATGTAGGGGTTACTAGAATTCCTGCTGCTGTTGCCATAGCAATGATGGCCTTAACGTCACAACAGACCATCCTGAAGAAAACGTGTGGCTATTGTGTCATCTTTTTGTGTTTTAAAATATTTTATTGAATTTAACTTTTTATGAGACACTGACATAGAAACACAAGAGGCCAGAATTAATGTGCACGTCGCTCAGTCAGTAAAAAAAAAACAAACAAACCGCGAGACATTAGACAGATAAATATATATATATATACTGTATATATGTACAAGAAGAACGAATGAGGTAGAAATGAAAGGATTATATATAATAACAGCTAACATAAAGTTACAAAGAGTGTAAAAAATTCACATCACTCTTTGAATGCCACTTATTGTACATTTTTATGTACAGTCACTATTTCTGTGCTCTTTTCACATAGATTTAGTGTTTTGTACTTAAATAATCTAATTCAGATTACAAACCTTGCTACAAATAAAGGAGAGTTTGACTTTTGGGACAAATAAACGAAATAAAACCTGATAAGATATCTTTATAAGATTTCCAAATTTATAAGATTTCCAAATAAAGGAAATAAAATCTTATAAAGTCTTTATAAGATTTCCACATTTATAAGATTTCCAAATAAAGGTAATAAAACCTAATAAAGTCCTTATAAAACCTAATAAAGTCTTTATAAAACCTAATAAAGTCTTTATAAGATTTCCAAATTTATAAGATTTCCAAAGAAAGGAAATAAAATCTTATAGAACTTACAAAGACTTTATAAGATTCTTTTGTAGAGTCTCTTGTACTTAAAATAATCAAATTCAAATTGCAAACTTTGCTAGAGATACAGCAGAGTTTGGCTTTTAAAGTAAAACTGTCCCCACTGTGGGACAAATACAGGAAATAAAATGTTAAAGGATTTTGTTTCCTTTATTTGTGACATTTAGGTCATTAATATTCCTTCCTAATAGGACACTGTGATATCTCTAAAGCACCTTAACTTGTCATGAAGGACGAAGATGGGGTTAAATTAAGTTAAATATGGTGTCTAAATGTGCTGCCAGCGACGGAGACATCCTACGCTGTGTGTGATCATTAACTGGATGATGTTGTGTAATGTTACGGCACAGATTGGGTTCGGAGGTGACAGATGAAGACATTCAGAGCTTGGAGTGGATCCTTGATGCCACCTTGTGTCAGCTTCAACACACGTCTGCTCCTCTGTTAATATACACACAGATCTTTAGACATCAACTTTCTGGAGCCCCCTAGAGGTTTAGATAGATAGATAGATAGATAGATAGATAGATAGATAGATAGATAGATAGATAGATAGATAGACAGACAGACAGACAGACAGACAGACAGACAGACAGACAGACAGATAGATAGATAGATAGATAGATAGATAGATAGATAGATAGATAGATAGATAGATAGATAGATAGATAGATAGATAGATAGAATTGATTATCAAAGTCATCTATAACACAGGAAGTGGTTTGTATAAATCGTTTGAATTGGTTTGTATTGTCCGGCCATGTTATGTAAACAAAAGCAAAAAAAGGAAAATAAATACAAAATTCTCTTTTGTTCACCAAAAAAAATGACATTGATACCATTTTTTAATTGTCGATTTTTGTTGTGGAATTAGAAATCCAACAAATGTAAGAGAGTGAACTCCAACATGATTAGTTTAGGACCTGTATGCTGGACCAAGCTGCCCATTGTAAACAGCTTGATGTAACATCTCTCCTTCCTCCCTGACCTCCTCCCTCCTCTTCTATTTGTAGTTGTGTGACTTTGTTCCCGTTCCTCCTCTGCTTTCATCAGTACCCCCTCCTTCATTTAAGCCTGTGTGTGAATCTGTCGGTCTGACTCGTGAATGGAAGTGCCACATGCGTACAAATGATCTGATGCCTCCATACTAAACCTACTTCCTGTTTCAGATCCTGTTTGAACAGTCTGTGTTAATGAATGAGACAAACAGCAACAGTATCATCATCAGTAAACACACGCTCTCTGAGGGGTTTGGACCTGATGACCAGCAGACTTATCTCCAGTCACCTTGGATGGGCAGATTATTTGTCCAGCATTTATTATTTCTTATAGAATTTTATAACAACGTTATACAAATCCTATAGCACAAAAAGGCTACTAAATGGAACAAACGAAGGACAGGAGCCAGTCTCAGGTAAAAGGAAGGAAAAAACGTCAACATACTGGAAATCACACACAACTGCTTTAATAATAGAAACTTTAATTATGTTCATTCGAATCTGTATGATAATTATACCTCTTATAACCCACATACGTCTGACGCAATGTGTGTGTATTTCACAGTATTCCCCTGATATTAGCAATGGGTTGAAACCTTGTCCTCTGACCTCAGTCTTTTACCAATCTGGGTCGGAACCATAATACTGATCAATCTTAAAGAGTTAATCCAAAAATGATAGAACCTCTTTTCTTGGGTTATCAGCGATGCCCACTTTTAATAATCAGAGTCATAATCAGGACATTCAAGAAAACTCAATTTATTTTTATTTTAGTTACATTTATGTTTATATTATATTATATTATATTATATTATATTATATTATATTATTGCTGTTATTAGTATTCATATTAGATTATTATTATAATTACAACAACACTAATAATAATAATAATAAATGTTGTTTTCTGTGGGTCTGTTGGACTCACATTTTCTGAATTTACTCAAATTCTTGCTTGATTTGGTTCTAATTTTATTCAAGAATAACTTTAAATATTAACTTTATAAGATATTACTCAGCCAAACTACATTTGGAGTTTGATGGGGGTTTTTTTGACTTTGATTTGATTTGTTTAACCTCCTCCTCCTCCTTCTGTATGAAATAAGAGCAGGATGAGTTGTATCATGAAATGATGGATAAAAACGCTTCTCACGCAAAAAGTATGCATGTCTGCGTGTGCACATGTGTGTGTGTGTGCGTCAGTAGCGGGGTGAGTGTATGGTGGTGTGTGCTGTTAAAGGTATGCCAACCATCCCACTCATCTTTGTCCACTTCTCAAAATAACTGCAGCTGAGACAAAGCTGCAGACAGACAGACCCCAGCACAGAAAGGGGGCGGGGGGCAGGGTCTACATACTGGACTGACATATATCTACGGACAACAAGCCCGACTCTTTTGAGTTAAATTTAGACTGCTGAAACTTCATTTCAGCCGTTTGTATTTCAGTCAGAGGTCAGAGTTGGAAGTTCTGCATCTCTGCAGGAGTCATTATCAAAATACATATTTAGTCTTTAATGCAGCCAAAAAAAAGCTGGAAATGAGGCTCTGACTCTGTCTTTAATGTGGACAGCCCTGTCAGTCTTTAATCGAGTGTGGGACAGTGGAGGACATACAGTATGGGGACATTCTCAGCTGGCAGTTGGTGCAGGAAGGAGGGGTTGGGGGCACACGGCAGGACAAGAGGGCAAGTTGGGGTCAGGCGTGGGATGAATTTGGTAACATGGAGAAGGTTTGATCCCTGTGGCGAAATTCCAAACCTCGTGTGCCACACATCAGGAGCCAGTAAACGGGTTTTTGGATCCGATTCCAGCTCGATTTTAAGCTTCAAGTCAAGGCCCTGAACTGGAGCTTCCATGTTGGTGGTTTAATCGCTCCCATTTTTGTTATTAGATTCGGATGTTATGATTCAATTTATTATATATATTTTTGTATTTTTATGAGATGAGTGTTACATTTAGAATTTTTCTGACAGAAGACAAATATGGAGACAGAGGACTGTTAAAGAAGGAAAACAATAAAAGAAAAAACAGCGTACTTGGACTTTATCTGTCATGAGGGAAGATGATTTGATATAGGTTATATTTAAAAAAGTTTTTCTCACATGATTTGTTCAGACCTTTCTTCCATTTATTACACAAGTTGATATTAAAACTAAGTACATTTGAAATAGTCAAAAACTCAGATAAACTGAAAATGAAACAAAAAAAAGAAAAAAGAAATAAAACCTTATAAGAAGAACCATTGTTGTGACTAATCAGCATTTATCTCTCATTATTCATGGATGGGACCCAAGGGCCCTCATGGAGATGCATGTGATTCATCTCGTTGGCTAAATAAAATCTAAATGGTCAAATTCTGATAGTTGATGCATCCTTTTCCTTTATATTATCTTTCTCTCTTCAACTGCAGCCGTATGCAACCGTGAAACACACACACAGACGTCTCCCTTGTGAATAGTGCAGCCCAGGGGATCTCCTTACAAGGGTGTGCCATTAAAAACAAGTCTTGTTCGTATCCCCTGCCTGCTCCTTAATAACGACCTCAGTCCATCTGCTCCTCTCTGTTGTCTACGCAGAACAATGATGATGTTCTGCATCAAATATGAATGGAAATGATGCTTGAACCGGGCAGCTGAGGACTCCTTCATCATCTTATCATGTGGGCTGAATGGTTTCATTCCCTACGGTCATCACAGAGCTGTGGAATTTAAAAAAAAAAACCACTAAATCATGAGCAAATGATTTTTTTAAATACACCTGAACATTTATGAAGCAAATTTTCCATTTTGTTTTTATTAATTTATATTACACCAGTCCCCTTAGAGTTGTGCAGGGCTGAGGAGTCTGACGCTCCTCATCCTCACAGCATCCCCGTGTGCACTCCCACATCCTGTTCTCCTCTGAGACTTTTCCAGACCGCACAGACAGGATGTGCCAGCAATGACCTTACATTATCTGCTGTGACAGTAGAAGCAGTGGGGGACCAATTTCAGAATAAAAGCTGCCTTTCATGCTACACGGCGCTGACCCACATACGCTGCTGCGGACTGCATGGCTGGGGCACGTTGATCCATCCAACATGGCTGAACCTTCAGTGGTCACTTCGTGTCTGTCTCTAAAGAGTAAATGGACAAAAATCAGCTTTGACCAGATCAAAGCTGAACTGATGCACATAGCAGACAATACACGCATAGCAGAGAAACATTACCAAAATGACAATTATGACTATAAGAAGTCTTACATAATTACACAAAATCCACTATTTTACCTGTCTCTTTCTACTCTAGCACTCACCTTTGAAAAGCAGTTTGTTAAATGACCTCCCAGCGGAGAGTCTCCATGACGACGCCAGGTGAGTCAAAGAAAGGAAAGGATGACAGGAAGCTGTCTCGACACTGCTGCTGCCTACAAGATGGAGATGATTCATTTTATTAAATATCAGCAGTGACTTTTTTGTTTGTTTAGTGAACTGTGTACAGTGTGAAAGAGAATTATTCTCATTCTTTATTTTGAATAATAAAATTAATTACATACAAATGTAATCAAATTTACACATTCTGGGCATTTAACAACCCTCAAAATAGTTACATAACTTGTTTTGTAAAATTATTTGTTGTTGTTGTTGTTGTTATTATTATTATTATTATTATTCATTGTGGTTATTATTGTTATTATCTAAAATGAACTAAAATAAAAGTAAATGGAGTTTACTTACTTATTATATTGTCATTATTATTTATTTGTATCTTTTTTTGATTCCTCTAAATATGTAAAGGTAGTAAATATTGTGTGACTTAATATTGTTAAATGGATTCATTACTGTTATGCAGCTTCAGAGATTGCCAAGACTCTTTAATAATGAGGAAAATTTGCCAAAATACATGTTGAGCAAATATAACCAGATCTCTAAAATAATTCATTAGTGAATAGAAAAATCATGCATTCAATTAATGTCTTATGTCGTATAACAGAATTTAAAGAGGTTGTTTCATTTATGCTATTCAATTTTATCGAAGTTTCACTCTTTTGCGTTCCTTTTTTCTTTTTAATTTTTTTATTTGTAATCTGTAATTTTAATGTCTTAAGACTTTGTAAAGCTCATTAAATTTCCTTTACTGATATTTTGGTTCCTGTGGGAAAACACACAGTAAACATTACAGATCATCATTCAGTCACGCAGCAGGAGAAGTCCTCCCTTCTCTGCCTCCAGGGCAGCAACACTGACATGTTGGAAACTGGCACGTGATTGGCCACTCCTGCGACTGCCTTGTTTGCTAGCATCACGGTTCGTTTTACCAGGATAAAGACACATACGGGGTGGAGCTCATCGGCCCTCGGGGATGGACGCGCTTGTTGTAAATCTTATGAATGGAATAACACACCGAATTAATTTAAGTTAGCATAACTTCTTTGCCCAGTTTAATTAGCGTTGTACAGAACTGACATGAACCACTTATGCAAACCTACTCTAATCGCCCTTGACCCCCCCCATCATTCCACTGGCCAGCCCGCTGTCTATTTTAGATTTAGAATAACACTCTTCGAGCAATTACTGTCTGAGTGGTTTCCTGGAGTGCATCCAGAATATTCTCTCTGCTTAGGAGATTTAGATGCCTGAAAAGTAAATAGCAAAGTATTTGACATGGCTCCTGTTCAAACACTGATACTTGTAAAAGGCTCAGGCCAAAGTACTTCTGAAAAGCCATGAAACTGAGATGATGACATAAAGTACAACTGATCACCACTTATTGTTGTTTCAGAGTCAGACTGAAGAAATATAACAGCAACAACAACAACAATATTAATCATAAGAGGACTGCATTCCTATAGCTCTTTTTTCCAAAGCTCATTACAATATTTGCCTCACATTCACCCATTCATACACACACCAACAGCTGAGGTAACTACACAAGGCCCACTTGCCTGTCATGAGCAAACTGGGGTAAGCTGGAGCAGGGGATTGAACCATAACCCTTCGATCACTAGGCAATCATCCTTACCCCTAAGCCACGCCCCTAGAACAATTAATAATGAATAATAATTCAAATACTCTTTTGTTTGTACAGCTGGCAGCGTAACACAAAATATTCTTTATGACATCATTTATGGCTCTTTGGTCCAGTGGTCATGTTATGTCGTAAACCTGAAGCATCAGTCCCCCAAAACTGAAAGATTTGTCAATATTTTTTAATATCATTCATGAATCTTTAAACACTAAAAACCATCGCTAATTTTATTTCAACCATTTTCCTTAATTTTTTATATGGCTGAGCTTAATTTTTTTATCATAATTATTATTTTATATTATTATAATGTTTTGTTGTTCTTTTTCAGTGGAAATTATATTACAACTAAACGAGGACAAACATGGAACTACAACATTACATTACACACTAAACAACTGATTAATTAATTAAGAGACAATGCTTGATTAAGTCAGTATTCAGCAGAAAGAAGTCCCAAGCTGAACACGTCTTATTCAATAACATCCAAAGATTGCTTCATTTTAGAAACCTTAAAATGTTCTATGAATAAGAATGTCCATCCATCCATCATCTATTCCACCTACACAGATCAGGGGGTGGAGCCTATCCCAGTGGTCACTGAAAAATCAGGGTTCTATCACAGGGCTGACACCTAGAGACAGACAACTCAATCACACTCCCATTCACACCTATGGTCAATTTAGATAATCCCATTCACTCAAGCTGCGTGTCATTGGATCTGGATGGAAAACTGGAGAACCAAGAGGAAACCCGTGCGACAACATGTAAACTACACACAGAAAGGACCAGGGTGAACCCCAAACAAACTACCTTCTGTCTGTGAGACCAAGCCACCATAAAGGAATGTGTCAGAAGTGGGATTCAAACCCACACCTCTAATCAGAGACCAGAAGACCCACACTGTTGGAAGGATTCTCCCTTGAGTCTGGCACCTTAGACCACTCGGCCATCCTGACACACAGCAAGACAAAGAAGCCTTGATTGCTTAGGAATGTATCGCTATACACCCATATGAGGCCTGTGTCTTTTTACCCATGTTCTGTTCTAACAAACTCACATTTTATACAATTTAGTCACGTAGAAACTTTGGAACGTTTCTCTAAATGTGCTAATAAACAGAGCGGAAAGATTACAGGCGGTAACAGACTAACGTTATTGTGATAGGTCGTTGCTAAGGCTCGTGATTAAAAGTGCAGATTTTAAAATTGCACTGACTTGTTTTCATGCTGCTGCAGGCTATTGATAGCGGAGGATGTGCAGAGTAAGTGTAAATGACTGAATCATTTTAAGATGATTTGACATACTTGTACTGAGTTTGGTGTGAGATGCCATTGTGAGAGCGAGGCAAACACACATAAACAAGCACAGTTGTTAAGATAACAAAGATCATAAATAAAAGTTGATGAAATACGTCTTTTCACTAATATATCTGGTTATCTGTGTTGAGTGTACTATATAGTGTACGTGTGTTTATAATATTTCATATATTTAGGCCGTTTTCATATATTAGCTCATATGCCTCTACTCATTAAAAGACAATTAGTCATGGAACTCCGTGTTTTGTTGCGTTTATTTATAGACATATTTCAGCAGCTTACTTCAAATGTATTTCCGTATAAGTATCTTACGCGTGATGGATCTATTTTGCAGTACTATGAATCATCGCATGTTATTACATTTCTGTAACTCTCCTCTACAATTGATTTTAACTCTCCTGGTTTGTGATTGACAGCGGCCCTTGACCCTATCATCCAATCAACGAAGACGGAGGGCGGGCACGTGTGTACTGTTATCGACCGGGACCGAGTCAACGACAAACCTGACCAGACCACCTGACTTAACGGCGGCAGCCGAACACGGCGTTTCCGAACGTGACGTCCCCAACCTAAGCAGATAAGAGGACAGACACGTCTTCGTATGTCGATTAAATTTAATATCACCGAACATGGCCAGAACGAAAGAAGAATTAAGTAAGTGAGAACGTTTTCGAGAAACAACTCAGAGGTGGCGGGCTCGTATATCGTAACGTAAAGTTGTTAACTAGCGTTTGTGTTCGCGGGCCACGTGGTCTGGTGAGGTTTGTCGGCGAAGTCGCTCCTGTAATGAGCCCGGGGATGAGCGCGTGCGAGCCTCAGTGAGCGTGTGAGAGTGTGGCGCTGCCCTACGTTGTCATGACGGCCCGCGCGGAGCTCGCCGACTGAAAACCGCCGCACTAAACCGGAAACAGCAAACTCTACTTAAAGTCTGACAAGAGGGCACAACAAGGTGGGATATGGGCGAAAGATTTGTGGTTGTGCCGGTGGACG
>OMNV01009329.1:0-42946 GCA_900303265.1 Brotula barbata | reverse complement strand
GGGGGGACGGAGGGGGAGTGGTCGGCGGGCACGGGGAGCACTCGGACGCGGTTGTCCGTGACCCTTCGACGGACAGCTGTCGCGGAGAGGAAGGGGAAGGGGCGGCGGACGACTCGGTGTTCGAGCCCGAGGACCCAGACGTCATTGTACCCATCCTGGAGTACAGCCGGGAGCCGAACAAGTACGGTAAGTCAAACCCGGTGTCCCACTTCTTATCACCATCATCATCATCATCATCATCGTCACCTGGTCCGTCTACCGGAGGATTAGCTCGTGTGTTCACGTAATTATGTAATGAAGCCGGCGCGCCAGTCTCCCCACACACCCCGCCACCCCCCCAAAAAATCAACACCAAAACTTTAGAACGAGCTAATGTCGAACAAATCTAACAGAAACAACGTGCACAAACTCCGAGGGTTCGAATCCCAGCCCGTCGACAGGTCTTTGTTCGAACGGGGGCGATTTGTTTGATCACCGAAGAGCAAACAGAGATCTACTACAACTAAATAATACATCATACACGAGTACATAACATTTAGTAGTACTTACATGCATGTTAAACAATGCAAGACTTAAACAGTTAGCAGGATAAATTAATCCTGCAGTAAGATTCCTTCATTTGTTTATTGTGATTTAAAGTCAGCCCACATGCTGTGATATTTTCATAACGTCCTGCAGGTTTGTAGTTCTTATTCCAGTGTGTTTTACGCACAGCAGGGTCACACACACATACACACACACACTCTTCATTTACAGTCTTTTCTAAGGAGGATGCTTTTATAGCCACATGTTGAGGTGGAGAGCTGGGTGGCTGCCCAGTGTGTATCGATTGTAGATAGTGAAAAGTCAGACTTTTAAAGAATACCTGACCCCCCAGGGACTCAGCCCAGTTTGACTCTACAGCTGAGCCATGCTGATAAGAATTGTTTTATTAAAATATCCACATAATCAAATTGTTGCTATATTTCGGACAAACATGACACTTGGCTGAAGGAACCGTTGTTTCACTGATGATGATGATGATGTCACGAGAGGGAGAGAAAGAGAGAGTGTGTGTGTGTGGACATAATGTCCCCGAGTGTTCCCGTGTTCCTGGGACAGTTAATGATGCTGGGCGTGTAAAGGAGTCTGTCACAGGCCCAATCCAAGCTGCTGATAACCATTTAGAGAACTCAAACATATCAGCTGATACAGAGCTCCAGTCTGTGCCATTACTGTGACGTGGAGTGGGAACATTAGTTGAGCTGCATCACGCCCCCATGGAACTAAAGTGGATGTTTTGATTTCGGGAAACACTGTTCTATCTGATGTAAGTTTATAGGTACATGTTGATTTTTGAAGGTAAACACGAATCCTTGAATCATAGCGTAAACACCATGGCTCTAGTCCGGCCCATTCCAGCTTTCCTCTCTACATTTTCCATGTAATTATTACTGAGAAGAATGGAATGTGTGCCTGAGTGGAAGCCCATATTATTCAGTCATATAAGATGTATAAGCTTACAGAGCTGTTCGGGTGTAATGCTTCGATTGAATTTTATTCTGCTGTTAATCAGATTAAGGCAGTAAGAGGAAGACGGATGTGATTGATGTGGGTATGATGAGCCCACGCACTTTGAGTTTTTGTCTCAGCTCGAACCAGGACGTTCCCAGGGAATTCCACTATTTGTTAGGGATCACAGAGAATATCCACTCTCTGCTGTTGTAGTAGTTAGATTTTACAAAGTTTTAATGGATTTGAATTAATTTAATTTTAATTAATCTCATTTCCCAGACATAAAAAATGCAGAAAATAAGACAACCCTTGTAAAGCAGCAAAGAGAACAAATTTATACTTCACTTTCCAATTTAAAAACTTGTGGATCATTAAGATCAACCTGTAACAAATGTTTTCTTGTGAGAATAGACGGTTTGGAATTCCATTTTACAATGAATTAGATGAATTAGAAAATGTCTCTGTCAAGTCATAATATCTGATTGTGGCTACAAAGCTGCTTGGTTGACCATAATAGTTAACGCCTAATTGTTCTGTTGAATGATTTAATTGCTGCTATTCTAATCCATTAACTCATAATATCTTATTCACTGCATGTCTCTGACTGGCAACGCTTTGTTTTCCGCTCACCACAAGGCACGCTATTGTTTTTTGTTTTTTGTTTTTTTTGTTTTTGTGACTGTTACAGCTGAACTTATGTGAAAGTGTGGAACAACAGGGAAATGACATGGCACTGTTATTAACACTAGTGTTGCCAAACTAGTGACACAAGGAAGGAAACAAATAATGGGCAGGCTGTAGTCTGTGTGACAAAGGGGAAACAAGATTATGTCAGAGCGTGGTGTCTGTTTAAAGCCTTCCAATCCATTTGATAAATGTTCCCTCTCGTCTGTCTTGATGGTTGTCGTTGTGGGTAAAGCGAGGTTGCTTGTGTACATGTTAATATTAATATTATGTAACAGAAAAGCAGGTTTCGTCAGACTTTCTAAGGATAAAAGGATTAAACATTTTTTGATGGATCTAAAATATAATTGATCGTTATAAGCAGAAAGGAAGACTTAAAGGGGACTTCCGGATTCCCTGCAATTGAGACCGTACCTCTGACTGTCCACTGAGTGATGCTGTATCGCTGGACTCCTGGAAGAGACGATACCTCCACCTTATGTCTTCACCAGTGCCTTATGGTCTGCAGGATATCTAGATAAATAAACGCACCGCTACAGCTAGCCACTACAGCTAAGATAAAGTTTTGGCATAATTTATAGCAACAGAAGCAGATGAAGATCACAGACATCACCGTACAATAAATGAAAAATTTCATTGTGGTTATTTTGGAGGTACTTTGGTGGTACTTTGAGGTCTTGTTACGTGCGGCTGCTAGGTAATATGTCACTGTTCATGTGTGCGTGAACATTTATAAATGCATGCACCATGGGTATCAAGTGCTGCTTTATTTGGACGCCCCACTCAGCACATGGACACCAACTGGGCCCCGGTGTCCACTCTGTCTGTTCTTGGTCCTGTGTGGGGTGGGGATATTTGTTCCAGTTTGCTCCCTGTTTACACGCAACACCCATGAGAGGGGCGTGTCCCTCGGTGCTTATTAACAGACGCCGTTTCACTGAGAGAACATGCACAAACTCGGAGTTTAACCCTAAAAATGGCCTTTTATCAAGGTTTCTTTGAGGATGGAACATCCTGCCCTGCTGTACTAGTTTATGTACCTACCAGTTAAAGTTGTGAAGTGACTGCATCCTGTCTGCCACGAGGCCTCTGGAAATGTGTGTGAATCTCAGCTTCGGCCTTGCAAAGCCATTTTGCAGACCTGCAGAGTGATCACAGCGTTCACTGCGCCCCGCCCCCCCCATCTGTTCACATGAACCTCTAACAGATTTTTTGGAAGGTTTTTCGACTACTTCATCCTTACTCTTTGCTGGGAACTTTCATGCACACAAGTTGTCGTCCCGTGGTCACTGTGTTAGTGTTATACTCCTCCGTGCTTTATCAGTATACAGGAATGTAGTCATTATTACAGTCATATGATGATGATGAACATATGGCAATCTTGTACAATAAGGCGACTGTGCTGTTGAAAGGATTTACTGAACACAAGGAAATCTGTCACTAAAATCTGTGTGGCGTTTGGTAATTTGGGACCACAGTGCCCGACATTTGGTATTGGGCGGAGTCACTCTGCCTTTTACCTTTGCTATTAGAGTAAATGTAAAATTACTAACAAACTGAAGCCTCGTAGTGGAGAGCTAAAAACATCTTTCAATTTACAGCTGGCATTAAATAGTTTAAAATGCGCGTATAAAACAACGTGGAAAGCTGCTGTTATGATGACGTCATGATGTTGAACTCACAGTCAGTACAGTACTGATATAAATCCAAAGATTTAAATTCTCCTGTAATTTTGTGGCACAACCACATGGGGGCAGATGGGACAAAATAAGGTGAACACCCTGTGATGTAACGCAAATTGCATTGCACTCTGTGACATCAGCAAATACCACGCGTGCTGAATTAACGCCTGGCATTATCAGTTTCCCAAAGCGATGATGCGTATTTTATTGTGCAGATATTGACCATATTGTGCTCATCTTGTGTATTTGTAAACTCCCAAAGGCTCGGTGGGAGTTCCTTTATGGGGGCATCTGTGGATATCAGATGTCAGAAATGCAGAGAAACATGGTGAGTGTCATGTTCTGCTCGTGTCTGAATGAAGAGCCTAAGCATAACCTCCTTAACCCCGTCACAGCAGGGCCAAGTTGGAATTTCGGTTATGTTCCGCTTCTTCTTTCACACTGAACAGGAACTGAGCTGACATAACTCATCTTCTTTTCTTGATGTACATTTTGTTTTGTGAGGTTTTGGGCATTGGTCGATCAAAACAGGAATGTTTGGTCTGGGTTAAAGGTTGATGGGACTTGTTTTGGATTTGCATGACTTCTAAGATGTGTAAAGCAGGAAATGGTTCTGTACAGCGTGAGAGTAGTGATTATGATTGACGTGTGACTCGGATAGGACTTCCCTCTCTGCTCACATCCGTAACAACATTAACACTGGCATAAGATAACATTTTTGATTGATTCCATGGGATTGTCGTTGTTTCATATCATCCCCCCTTTGGCCCTTTGTGACGTAGATTTCATCAATAATCAGTGTGTAGACTTGAGTAATCTTAACACGTGGACTTGTTTAAAGGATTTTTGTTTGCAGACCTATAAACCAAATGTCGTGGAAATGTTTCAAAGGAGGCACAAAGGTGCAGTCATCATTTCACAGTTCGACTTTAGGAAAATCTGACGGTGGGGCTGCTTAATTTGCGTCTTCAACAGTTTCCCCCTGCGTCAGTGCCTGAGAAAAGTACTCCCTCCATCTGTCAGTGTGTACCTGGGTTAGTGTTACAGCTGCCAGAGCCTTCTGAGCGTCCGACTACTCTCAGTCCTCAGCTCCCTGCTGTGTGTTGAGAGAGGACTCATCCAAAACCAGAACACCAGCCATGTTTGATTAGTCTCGACAAACTCTAACAGACACGTTGCTCAGGATTATTTGCTGAAATAATAAATCTGCAGTTTCAGATTTTTTAAATTTATTTCAGCATCAGCCATCTCCAAATAGACAGATACTGGATTTTCATTTCAAGAAACGACAGATGCATCATTCAGATGGAAAGACCAATAATATCATCTACCTAGCTGAATTTGTCCATAGTGAGACGGATCCCTGTAGATCCCTGTCATAGCTTTTATAGTATTTATCTAGCAGTGCTCCTTCATCCTGGATGTGTCTGATTTATTGTCTTGTGTTTTCTTGAAGCCGTTGAATTCCAGTTTGTAATTAGATTGCCCTAACATATATAATAAAGTCAGATTTATCATCTTAAAGCTTCATGAAGCAAAGTTTTTCATATGAACATTAAATCAATTCCTGCACTGTAGCTCTATTTAGATGGTAAATGGTAAATGGACTGCATTTATAAAGCGCTTTTATCCAAAGCGCTGTACAATGTTTGCCTCTCATTCACCCATTCATACACTCATTCACACACGGACTGCCGAGGTAACCAAGGCCCACTTGCTAGTCAGGAGCAATTTAGGGTTAGGGTCTTGCTCAGGGACCCTCAACATGGACGGGCGGGGGCACTGAACCGGCAACCTTTTGATCACTAGGCGACCACCCTACCACCTAAGCCATGCCGCCTCGCCCCGCCCTAGATGACATATATTAGAAAATTGGGGCAGCATAGGTGGTCGCCTAGTAATCTAAGGATTTGATCCTCTTTGTCAGTGGTCCTTGAAGAAGACCCTGACCCCAGATTGCCCCTGGCAAGCAAGTGGGCCTTGCATGGTTACGTCGGTGTGTGTATGAATGGCTTAATGTGAAGCAAACATTGTAAACCGCTTTGAGTGGTCCCAGACTAGAAAAGCGCTATAGAAATGCAGTCCTTTTACAAGATTCAGAGCAATGTCTGAAGCACCTAGTGGCCGCATGAGTCACATGTGGCGAGAAAGATGGCTCCAATGAGACGGTGTTAGTGTTTCTGTTTCTCTTTTAGTCTTCTATGCAGAGATAAAAGGCTTTTATTTCCAGTGTTCCAGACAGGGGGAAGTGACGAGAGAAAGGGGAAATTCCATGTGACCGCGGTCATAAATCAGACTCGCATCGCATGATGGCAGCGTTAGAATAACTCATCTTTGATTCATTTTATTCATTCATTTTGAAAAACTGTGCTTGACACAACAGTGTGAGTTTGACGTTAGTCCCCACAGTAAAACTGTTGTTACTCCTTCTCCCTGCAGAGGGCAATGTTAGACAGCAGGCATCGGCGCATACTTCAGTCTCTCATGACTCCTTGAAAAATGGTTTTATTCCTCCTCCTTTTGATCAGCCAATATTATTAGGGAAATTAGAATAAATATGATCAGGTTTATTTAATTGAAGTGATGTAAAGAAGATGAATCAGACGAACCTTCGATCATTTCAGCTGTAGGTAGTTAGTCTCTGTCATCTTCAACGCATATTTTGTCACAAAGTTCTATCCTTAGTCTGCGTGCTTTTTCAGAAATGCATATTTGTGCTGCGTTGGTGAATAGAAAGCAGCGAGCAGTTAAGTCCAGTCACTGCAGAAAGAACAAAAAGAACAAGTGGAGACATTTTGAAATGAGCAGAGTGGGGACTGATTCTAATAAAAAGTTGTTTTTCTTCTCTCAAGCTAAGCGAGCCACATGTGTGAAAACTAGCAGTGTACCCGTTTACCCGTTTCCATGTTGGGTGTAGAAAAATGTTAATCACACAATTAGTGCAATCATCTGTAAAATTTTAATGTGTATAAACACATGAATGGATAGTATAGCAATACTAAACACATGAGTATGAACGATATTAAACATCTGCAAGGTGAAGGTGATGATTAGATGGAGCCATTCGTGCTCAACTATAACTCAGCCCTTTAGACCAGTACAATATAACTCTCTCTCTTCCACACACACTCTCGATTAGTGGCTTTTTTTTAATCTTTTTTTACGTGTGGCTCAGCCTTCCAAAATGCAGAATATAACTGACGGAGCCCAGCTTTGCCAACTGCTCAGAGAGACCATTAATATTTACACTAATATGATAACTCCTGACTCCTCATAATAAGTACACATTACATAATGAGACTCAATACCTCAACTAGATCAGGATGTTCCACTCTGCAGTTTGTACTTCGTGGAAAGCTCAGATCCCATCTTGGAGAACATCTCAGTGTGCTCAGGTGGTGTTATAAATAAGGAAATATCAATTTTATAATTTGTAAATTGCAGTGCAGCAGCCGACGAAGTCATCTTCACAAGTCGTAACCTGGAGCTGTGACGGTACACGCGTTGTGATGGTTAACACAACTTTTCATTCTTTGGGTTGGGACGATATGGTGTAAAAATAATAAATTAACTTGTCAAGTCTATACATTCGTTTACTGTACTGTGAGCTTCTACATAAATAGTGTTATGGTAATTCATTTTGAGACACGCTGGAACACTCAGACGTCAAACGTACCACCTTTGACATATATTTACCACATTCCCATGAGCATTCAAATACAGTCTCATTTTGAACAAATTGCCAATAATATTGGTCCCATCATTGTGCATCAACGTTTGCCCCACTTTGACAAAGTCCTTCCACTGTTTGCTGTTTCTGTCACAGGGTTCGCCACCTGCAAAGTCCATTTGCCTTTTCCGCTGAGTCGTGGCTAACTTTGCTTACTTTATTGTTTTGTGTGGACTGTTCCGTTTGGTCTTGAACTGCGCTCTCTTCACTTGGATTTTCACCCGTGCTCGTTTTGTGTTCTTCCATGCACCACATGATGACATCACAACACTATGTTAACGTCAATTCAGTATGCTGGTGTGATGGACTGTATATGACCCAGCCCTACTGGCCTTGCTGCTGTGTTGACCTTTTGACCCACCCAAACCACAAATCAATAATGGGCTCCACATCCTTCAGAAACAATTTATTTAAAACACGTCTTCACCGTCCTGTGCATCATTGGCAGCCTTAACACAACAAACAAAAGAACATCTGGTGCCAATATCCTGAGATGAGGGACCGGAGCTCCTCTGTGTACCCCACACTTTTCCTTGGGCTGTCCTTGGTGTATCTGTTACCCATCAGACAACTCGCAGCTTGAACTGTGGAATCAATCAATATGTTTATTCAGGGACAGAAATGTGAGCCCTCTGCGAAAAACATCAAATCAGCTGAACTTTCCTCACATTGACCTCTCATGTGCCAGTTGGAAAGCAGAAGGAATCGGTGCCTTTGTTTTAGAGACCTGAAGGCATTGTGCACTGTTCATCGGTTGTATGGAAAGTACCCTAATCTCATCATACCCCTCTCTTGCTCCTCCCCTCCTCATTTCCTGCAGCCCCCTCCCCCTGTGTAACTATTGATCTTGTATGCGTTTGTCGTCATGTTGAGGAACTGAAGGAGCGGCTGGTATCTTGTCTTGGGTGGGGTTCAGAGGGTCCAAAGCCAAATGTGGCTCTGGGGTTGTGTGATTATAAGAGGACTGGCTGTTTGCCTCCATTGTTGCTTGTGAGCAGGCTGAGGCTTGACAGTATCATAATAACTTCCATGGTTTTGGCTTAGTGACAATTTAGTGATAAATTTGAAACAGAGTGCAACAAAATAAGAAGAAAATAAGTTACTTCACACACTCTTAGATCATGAGCGCACATCTATTCATGATCAAGTAATCACATTCTATCAGCCTCTTAAAAAACAACAATCCCATCATTCTCAGGCACCATAGTGTCTGTGTGTGACGTCAACACTGTGCCTCATATTTCCCTGATTGTTCTGGAGAGATAAGAGCATGTAGTGTTGACGTTCCTATTGATTGACTCAACTGCTGCCCCCACTATCTCTCTGCTCAGTGTCTCACAGCCCTTTCTGATAAGTGTGTGTAATGCAGCCTATATATACTGTACTGTACAAGTCTTGGTCCCCCATTAGATTTGTTGTTTTAGCAATGTTATCTATGTCTTTATTAGAATCCAACCAGAAAATACAGGAAATGTGTGTGTAGTATTAAAAATCAGAAAAGAACAGCTTCTACAGGCTAAAGGGTCCAGGATTTAGTGGGACCTCCCTTTGAACCAGGCTCTATTCAACCCAAATGGAATGGAGCCCTAATTAATGTCATTGATAACACCTGGATTTGTCCTACTTTCCTCACTATCTACTGTTATAATGACTGCTGGGAAAAAGAACACCAAACACCAGGTTGTATAGGGGGACCAGGACTTTGGAACAGTACTCTATATACATATATACAGTACGTGTGTGTGTATTTATTTATATGTATGTGAGAAAGACGTAGCCATAGATATTTTCCCTTCAGCTGCAAAAGGAACGCACAAATACACTCTCAAACGGGCACACATGCATGTTATGTTTTCTCAAAGTGTTGGTGTGTTCTTCCCCCTTAGGCGGGGCCCTCTTGCGCTTCCTTATTTGGACATGGGGGTCACATGGGCGTTCAGTCATCTCCTAGCAGGAGGAACAAAACTGAGAAATAAGAGCCAACGACTGCATAGGAGCAAAAGTACAAGAGGGCAATAGGAAAAAAAATGAATAAAACCAACAACTGAGAACGAGAGAAAAACGAGAAGAGGGGGGAAGACAGACAGAGAGAGAGAGAGAGAGAGAGAGAGAGCAGAGAAACTCAGAGAGGGAGAGGAGATAAGAGTGTGACACAAACAGAGGAGACACTGAGAGGAACCACATGGTGTTAAAATGCCCACCAACTTTATGGTGGTCCCCGTGAAGGACGGCGCAAGGAAGACAAAACAAGACGGCAACGAGGAGGATGATGATGTGGATGACAACAATGTGCTGAGAGAGGAAGAGGAGAGTGCCACAGGTAAAATGAGACGTGGCTTTGTGGTTTTAAAATGCTGTCAGCATCAGGTAGAGGATTACTGAAATGAGATATGCAGCTACCGAAATGTTCACAACTTTTGACATTTCACACGTTGGAGGCGTTCGTCTGTCCCTCTGCGATGGGGCCAACAGAGGGTTCACACACATCTTTACTTTTCTGTCTGTACGTCGATAAGTAGATGTGAAAGTCGCATGAATAAGCTTGTGCAAGCTGACAGTTTTGCAGTGTTTTGTAACGGTTTATAGGCTGTGCGTGCGAGGATACCACGCAGACAGACACTTGGTCATTTTCCATCATAAGTTGCGTTAGACGAAGGTTTACCTCACATGCCACTCTCACGTGAATTTGTTCCGTTTATTTCAGCCTATCCCCCTTGGCGTGACTCTTCCTATTTCTGCTCTACTCTCCATTGTTAAGACGTCTCCAAAACAACACGAGTGCTGTGGGAACAAACACAAGAGCAGCACACATGCTCTAATTGGGACCTCTATGACTTTTGCATATCTTAGCATCTGTCCGTGCTGATTCCTCCGGTATGCGACCTCTTAACTGAGTCCAGCACTGGGCTTTAGGGTGTAACAACACACATATCTGTATCAGCTGTGTGAAGCCTTCATGATGTACTGTACGGTCTTGATTTATCAGATAGATATATTAGATACTTTATTAGTCCCGAAGGAAATTCAAGTCATGTAGCAGCTGTTCAACAATATCCCTAATTTTTTCTGAATTCCACGAAAGTCCATCTGGCTTTCAGTGTTGTCTTCATTCCGTCAGTGACGTGGTGACATCCGGGTTTGGGGATGGATCAGAATCGTCTCCATCCCTGGCTCCTGTTAGCAGGCTGTGTTAAATGCCAACCTGCGTAAAGGCACTTAGCTGGGGCTGCATATCGAAAGCTCTGTTTTATCCAGGATATTACCAGCTTACATGGAGGGAACATGGAGTTCATCATGACCTCTTAACACTCCCCGTCTTGCTAGACTGTTGCAAGTAGTTTCCCTTTTACAGCCTGTCACATGGTACGGAGCAAATCAGACTGCAGCATTTAATTTCTGCTGTGGAGCTGCAATTACAGCTACATGCTGGGTAATATTTTACAGACTCTGGAAGAATGGTCTCTTATTATGCGTAGGCCCGAAGTCCCTGTGCAGCACGCTGTGGTTACTGTATGCATCTTTGAGTGCCGTCATTTGCCTCTCGCAGAGCTTGGAGCGGAATCAGTTCGAAAAGTCCAGGATTCCACATCTGTGTTTCCTCCCGCAGTCCAATGACGTGCAGGTTCACTGAAGTGCTCATTCTTGATTACTCGCAGGTGTGAGTGTGAATGGGTTTGTCTGTCAGTGTATCTGAGCGCTAAGCTTTCAGTGCATTATTGGAGTTGATAAGCAGTATTCGAAGTTACCAACCCTTACATGGAACGTTGATTTGGAATTCCACCAGGATGAACCAGCTCATGAAATGACGTAAATATCTTCCCTTCCTGCCTTGGGATTACTGCGCATTTGTATTAGTGTCATTGAAGTGTTTTTGCCATTTTGGAGATGGTCAACTTTTCTAAAACACCGTGAAGCCTTTCAAACTATTTTTTTAGACACACCAGTCAGGATGTGGAAACACCATTCTACACTTCTACACACCTTCTATAACAGTGGGATTTTCACCTCACCTTCCTGTTGGGGAAAGTTATAAACAGGTTTGCCTCCTGACTGGTTCTCCTTGAGGGCTAGATGGACTGTGTCAGATGAAGCAAACTGTGGCCTGTAGCTGACGCGATTGATGACGTGTTTGGGAATACCCCTGGTCAGCTCAACGGATGCTGGGATTGGCTGGATGGATAGATGGATGATGCTTGTCTGCATCGGGGTAATCGACAGGTTGAAAAGATCTCCAGCAGCCAAAGATGCTTTTTTAGAATTTTTTTTTAATATTACGATGAAAAGGGCTGGGTGATTTTTGTTGTGTTTTAAGAACAGAAAGTGTTTTTAATTTTTTTAAATTTAATTTTTAATGGCTGGTTATTTTTCTGAAAATAGCTGAATAAAATGTCTACTGCTCCCATAAGACCTTTCATGGTGCGTGACTTTTTTGTGGTTTGGTGTGGTTATTGTGTACTTGACAGGACAGAGCGTGTTGGGCTCTGTTAGATGGAGGGCCGAGTGAGTCCAACAGCACAGACTGTTATTGATTATCTTTCTGGCTTGTTTCTGTTGGCTGAGTGGGGGGGGGTGTGACCCCTCCCCCTCCCTGTGTGTGTCAGTTGGCTGAACTC
Organism: Brotula barbata; assembly: GCA_900303265.1. Classification (NCBI taxonomy): domain Eukaryota; kingdom Metazoa; phylum Chordata; class Actinopteri; order Ophidiiformes; family Ophidiidae; genus Brotula; species Brotula barbata. Next base: position 30,743 of record OMNV01009329.1, on the reverse strand, counting down.
CAGTTCATAAGTCCTCATTTCCTTTGCATGGCCCCCTCTGGCCTCTACTCTCCCTGTGTCTGGGTCCTTTCTATTACCAAGGATTAATGCCTGTTTATGATGATAGAGGTTATTATATCAGTGTAGACATGTACCAGTCGTCGAGTTTCCCTTTTTTCAAAAATAAGTCTGACTGATGTATGGTCATGTATGTTTCCACGATCCTTGATAGATTGGAAGAAACCAATGTTTAGAGAGCCGTGGTACAGAAACTGCAGCAAACATAAACACAGTTGGCACCAATCTTCTTCTCAACCATAAGAATGTCTTGTGGTCTTGATGTTGAAACTGTAGAGCATTTTCACAGTCAGTGTCACCTGACACCTCCTCCGTGTTAGGCAGATCCCTGTTTTGAGTCTGTACATGCTGTGGCCTTTAACTTTTGTTTGTGACTCTGATTCGTCCATGGTAAATGGATTTTTATGTATGAAGTTTGTATATTGCTGTGGGATGTGGCAACTATAAGAAGGGGGAGGGTTTGCTCCACATGTATACTTCACAGTATAGCAGTGACATCAGGCCATCTTTTTAAGTGGAAAGATCATGAGTTCACTCCATCATTTAACATAAATTTGTCACATTATTAGTTGGTTGTTGGTTTGTTTTGTTAATTCCCGAAAGTCACAAGGTTTCCATTAGTGTACACATTTATTGTACGTAAAAATACCCAACAAGCCCCACAAGACAAAGCGTGCTCTTACATAGGAATGTGTTCTGTGGGGGCGTTGTTATTATGCTGCTATTTTCACTTCTACTTTTTTCCCCACATTTTGCAACTTTACAGTACGCAATCACTCAGTACTAATAAGTTATTGCTGCAGTTAAAGATAAAAATGTGATGAAGCTTCATACATGTCCAGAAACCATTGGATTCTGCTGTTTTCAGTACATATTGAGGCACCACAGTGCAGGTAAAATGTTAACATTTAAAATGATTTACAATCACATAATCCAATCCAAACATCACAGTAATACTAATACTGTAAACATCTACATTTTGGCAGCTATGATGACATGTGGCCTTCATGATATCCTTGATAGCTCTCGTTTACAGCTGGGGGGACTTGATTATTACATGTGATGCATTCACATGCTCATGGTTAGAATACAAAAAAGGACAGTTTATTACAAAAAGTTTATTTTACTATGTTACTTAAGTATTTGCACCACTGTTTTTATCCTTCAAAAACATGTATATGTCATTATAGAGGTACTGTGGAATAAGTTGTTATTGTACCCGTAACCACATTGTATTTCTCTTTAAAAGCTCTTCTGTTGGTGATGAAACGCTGTGGTGGCTGGGATGATTCTTTTTTACAATATTTTAAAGTGTCTTTTAGTGGATACATTGCTTTTCTGATCTATACCTCTACTTTATACCTCTAAATTTCACCCCTCAATGGGTCTGCAAGTACACTATATCAGTACCAAAATTCAAAATTCTTCCTGTCTCCTCACTGCATCGACCACCAGGCAGAAAAATTCAAGGGGAAACACTGAAATCGATCTTCCTTTGAAAAAGCCAATATTGATTCATAAATCCACAGATTGATCTTTTAATAGTCACGCGTGTCTCTGGTTCGCATGCCACAAAATCTAGTAAACCCAGTAAACTTGCTGAGTCATGATGAGAGCTGCTCCCCTGAAACTGAAATCATCGCCTCCAAACCTGAAGGCAGACGTCTGCTTGCATTTCAGATTTTATGAACAGGACAAAACCAATGCCATGTGCAAGATCTCCAAAATGGAGGTGAAATATTTTGAAAATACCACAAACCTGAAGCAATCCAATGAGACATCACTTGGTAACTCTGCGAGAATCTGAAAAAAGCGGCCGATCCGGAACAACAAACGCCTACTTCTCCCAAAAAATAACTCTCTTGCAACTCTCTAGTCTGTAGCAATTTCATATGCAAGTATACACACTTGAACAGCATTTTTGAAAAACTACAACTGTACAACCTCCATCGAGTACTGGATTTGTTTACCTCAGGATTTTCTCCTCTCTTTCTCTCTCAGTCAAGTTCATATAGACAGAAAGAAATCACTTGCTCTATTTTTTTGTAATTATTTATATGAGCAGACGAGTAATAGTTAGATATTTACTTTTATTTGTATTATCTGATCACTCAATACTCGGTAGAGTTGCATTGTGTTGACTGCTGTAGTGTTGGTGAGGACAGTATATGAATGTAAAAACTGCTTTAGGGTCATTTTTAATGTAAACATTCATGTTTTTAATTATGCACTAGGCTGGAGGTGTCCAGCATTAGCATCCTGAGAATCTTCTTCATATCCAAGCATAATGAGAGTCTAACTGCAATACAACCCTAACCAAATCAATCTTAATCGAATCATATCGCAAAAAAATCAAATTGGGAAATCAGTGTCACTACCCAGACGTAACGGCTAACATGAAATAATAATAAGTTTATCTTACTCCGATCATCCTTCATAACCTTGTTATGATGCTAGTCTGGAGCATCCTGTTCTCCTTGTCCGTTTGTCTGCCCAGGTCACGTGTTTCCTGTTAAGTTCCCAGGCAGGTCCAGGTTTTGTCTAAAAACCACTCTCTCTTGGCTTGGCACGATCAAAGTGACATATAGGAAGAAGAAGACTTTGGAGCTCTAGGTTTTTTGGGACATGAGAACTGTTTGCTGTTTGGATGTGCAAACTGTATCGGTGATTTGAAACTTGCAACTTTTTATATGCAAGACTTTTTTTTATTAATAAGTTCCACAACTTTGGATTAAAAAGCCTTGAAGGTATTCACCACACCCTTTTGTAGAATTCCAGATTACATAGGACTCGATACTCCTACAAACCACTACATAATAAAGGTAACAATGATGAGAGAGTCAAGATGCTAAATTTGGTCTTCAAACCCTAACAGTCTGAGACATGTGACCAAAATCTCTGTTCGTTTACGCTAGAACCCACATTCATAAAGCAGCTTGGGTGAAGGACAAGTTGATGAGGTGCTTCTGCCCATCTTGGTTTTTTTTCTGTAATTCAGATATTCCTAGCACATCGTGACAAACGCTGACACAGATACCCATCGCTCATCATATGACATGCATTTAGCTGAAGTACATTCTCTGCCGTGGCACAGTTCCCAGGAGGAATAACTCAGTCATACTCAAACCCTGCATGCCGTCTGCGTTTTTTAAGAATGTAGTGGTGGAAGAGGATCACATGTTCAGGCGGTTTAGCACAAGGCTCTGACAACAAGTGTTGAAGAAAGTCTGCGTTAGCTTATTTAGCCTGCTGCACTTTCCAACTTGACCCAGTAATGTTGCACAATTCCTGCAGTGTCTGTTTGTATTGGCCACAGTGTTTAGCTCAGCATGTTCCAACTGCAACACAGCTGGATGTAATCAGCGCCTGTGACGGGATCAGAAAGGTCGCCATGGAAACTATGTAACGTATAAAAAAGGTCCTCAAGGCTGCGGCAGAGCTGGGATAGTTTAAGGTAAAGCTACAGATTAACGTTGAAATGTGTGGACGTGGTGTTTGTTTATTGTCCTTAATCTGAGTTGTGTATTTATGGCGTTTGGGATTCTCGGTAAGGAAGGACACAGGGTGCAACTGAAGAGAGAAAGGTACAATTACCTAAGACAAAGTTAGTACGAGGTACAACGGGCCCTGAACTGAATCCGATTTTGGCAACAAAACTATAGCTGACTGCAAATAAATATCATTCCTCCACAGTTCAGCATTCCAGTCCCAGCTGGGTAACACACAGGGGTTGAGGCTATTTATCGGACAGTATGCTTCATTCCCCATTACTCACAGCGGATCATAAAAAGAACAGTTAAAGGCCAGGACTGGGAGTCAGGGAGGAGTACAGTCCGTGACAAGTATGGGGAGTGACAACTTTTTAACAATCCCACATTATCTCAGAAGAGGGACCTGGGGCATTGGCATTTGGACAATTTACCCCAATGAAAGATTTCATTCTCCAAAGACAGGGCTGGCTTTCCTCACAGTTGCTTCCTATTTCCTCTGCAGTGATCCTCCACCCCTGCTCCTCACTGGAAACTTTGAATATGGTGTCTGTGATAAGCGCTCACACACACACGTTCTCTTTTTCGTAGATGTATTTTGTGCACCAGGGCCTCAGGGTACACAAGTTACGTTATTTTTGTGCAAGTTTTCTATAAGAATTTGATTAATCAAACTAAAAAATATGAGCTTTTGGACCCGTTGACTTGTAAAGATTTCTTGGCAAAACCTCCTTCTGAAAGCTTTTTGTTAAGCGTCTGGCCAGGCCGAGTTACATTTTAAAGCCATAAGACAATCAAACCCTTTACTGCAGTCACCACTAATGGCTTTTAGTGCTCTGTCTCATCACAGCTCAGTGTTGGGTCGATGTTATCGACATCTGTTCCTACATTTCTACCATCAAAAGCATGCATATCCACCACACGCACATGCTCTATGCGAAAGAACAAATTAACTAAATATGTCTGATTGTCTGAAGTGAAAATAGCTCATTAGTATAGTAGACAATGTCTGATATGCCCCCTCTGTTTCAAGCAGACATTGATCAGAGCGGTCTGCCCGGCTTGTTTTCAACGTGTTAGGGAGATGCGGTGCGCACTAAATTCAGAGACGGATCACTCTGGAATGGGATGAGAGCATTAATACATTATCAACTGTTTTCTTCAGGTTATGTTATCAAATGTTTGTTGAGCTAAAGAAAGAGGTCAGGAGGAAAACCATCATGACTCTGTGTGAATACACAGCTTGGTTGGTCTGACATCAGGTGGGATTCATCATCATCAACACATCAGTTCGACAAAAAAGTTTTGTGTCATCCGTACATTTTCTGAATCCGACAATGACTTTTCTTATTTCCTGGATCTGTAAAAACGTAAGCAGAAAATAGGCAAATATTGATAAACAAGGCTCATTGTCCTTCACACCGAGCAGCCAGAAGACTGAGCACTTTACATTCCACTAATAGTTTATCATTATTGATTCATCTCCTGAGTGCTGAGAATAATCATTAATCTATAAACAACAAAGTATTAATGTATGTGTCCATTGGTGTCTGTTGCACCATAGCGTTTATCTAGAACAGCGGTCCCCAACCTTTTTTGCGCCACGGACCGGCTTCATGTAAGAAAATATTTTCATGGACCGGCTTCATGTAAGACAATATTTTTACGGGTCGGTCTTCAAGGTGTGGGGAATAAATACGACGAAATAAAATGATACGACCAGCATAAAAACAAATATAAAGTGCATAAAAATACAACTCACCATTACGCTGAATTAGTGGGAGCCCTGAGCTTGTTTCTCCGCAACGAGCGGGTCCCATCCAGGGGTAACGGGAGACAATGACACCCGAAGTTTGTTCTTTATGTCCAGTCTATTCCGTAATTTTGTTTTGGTCGCTGTCACTGCGGAAAACTCCGCTTCACAAAGATAGGATGTTGGAAAGGCAAGCAGGGTTTTCAGTGCTTTTGTGGCGATCTCAGGATATTCTGCCTTGATTTTAATCCAGAACACCGGCAGAGTTGTTGTGTGAATCATAGTTTTAAGGCTTTGCTAGCTTGAGGGCTTAACTGGGGTAACATATCACGTGACCGAGACAAGCGTCTTGACCTGTCTTAACCTGTGTCAAGAGGCACAGACGGATGTAATTGGGATAGAATCCAGTCATTTTTCTAAATAAAACATTTTTAAGAGTCCGATTGTTAATAAATTGTATTTATTTATTTATTTTCTGTGCGGCCCGGTACCAAATGACCCACGGACCGATACCAGGCCGCGGCCCGGTGGTTGGGGACCGCTGATCTAGAACACTATAAATATATAAAATACAAAAAGTAAGGAAATATGAAGATGCCAATCATTTATTGGTTACAGACTGGTTTCCTTCCAGAGGCCCTAAATGGATGGAGGTGAAAAGTAATTTGAGAGAAGTTGACTGTGTGTGGCACACAATGTTTTTCTCCTGCATAATTTAGAACTTTATATAGATTTTATACAGTTTTATGATTTTCCCAGTGAGGAAATATGAAATCCTCTGGGACATATCTCAAAGTTCAGTAATTTAAGATATCCTGCAACGCCTGGGATCCATCAGCACGGATCAAATTAAACCCAACAGTTTAGGGTTAGGGTTTGTACTGTAAGCCTCTCTCTCTCGCTCTCTCTCTCTCTCTCTCTCACACACACACACTATGCAAATATTCTACATAAGTGTTCTAATAAGTGTTGCAATTACAATGACAATGCAAAGTCAGGCCTATTCTTAAAATTCTGTGAGGGAAGTAATGCTTGTGCATACACTATCCTGGCTGGATTTGCCTTATCTCTCTGGATCTGGAGTCTCTCTCACTCTCTCTCTCTCTCTATCTGGCTTTCACTCAAGAACTGTATACCAGCAAAGTTCATAGAGGTTTCTCGTCATCGCTCGATTTATAATTAGATTGATCAAATGATGCCATTGTGGTGTTTTGTTCCATAAAATGTGGAGCTATGTACTGCTGCTGTTTACCTGAAGGATATAAAGGGTTAGGACGTCATTAAGTGTCCTTTACACACTCACTCTCACACACACACACACACACACACACACACACACACTAATGAAGCTAGGTCGTATTAAATCCATCTTTCACTATGAGTTTGTAGACTTGCTGTGATCTCCACGATGACACATCTGTCTCTAATTACATGCATACAATACTGCAGTAACACATATACTTACACGTACACACTTGCGTTTAAATAAATCAATTTAGAGTTCCATAAGCCAGGTATAGATCAATAGCAAGTATAGATCAATTTATGATTTCTGTCTAACAATGGTGTTGCAGTTTGAAAGAGAAAGATGTATTGATTATTTGAAGTGTTATTGAAGTTTGAAGCTGCATGTGAACCGCAGGTCTGAGCTCCAGTGTCCAAGACAGAACAGGGTCTTAAACTAAGAGGACGCACTGCTCCCTGGTGGAAGTTATTCACAGCTGGCTAGGTTAACATCTGCTTGGTGTTGTCATAGTTTATTTTATTCATATTTCAGTATAACAGTGTTTCCCCACTGTAAATATTAATGAGCTCACCATCCAGTTATCTTGACCCACCCACCCATCCAGTAATCAAATTCTGATTTGCCAGCACTGTCAGTCTGCAGCGACGTCCAAAAACAGCACGCATTCATAAAACAACTCCGATACAACCACACCCGATACCACTTTAGCGTGCTTTTAATCTCTGAATTGAGCAGGTAAGATGTGGAGGAGGGACAATACAACACATGCAATTTGATAAAACGTCTGAAAAACCGGCGTGACACCGAGCTCAAGGAGTTTGCTAATGCTAGCAGCGGTCAGTTGTTGAGAATAGGGGATTTTGACGAGTACTCAGTGTGCTGGAGCCCGGGTATGAGATTCCCAGCCGTCACCACATCACAGAGACCTTGTATCCAAAGCTCCACGACTTTGTGAAAAAGCACGTCAACGTCCGGTTACGCGACATGCCGGCCTTCAGCTTCACCGCTGATATTTGGACTCGAAGCGTCAGCCCATTGTGTCTCTTCAGCTTAACTGCACAGTGGACCGATGCAGATTTTACCTGGCGAAGAGTCGTCCTACGTGCAAAACAGTTTCGGGGTTCACACACCAGCCAAGCAGTGGCTGGTGCATTTGACACCAGCCACATGCTTCAGACATGGGGCATTCCCAATAGTTCTATGCTCAGGGATAACACTAAAATATGATTAAAGCCATGAGTAATGCTGGACTCCCTCACCTTCCGTGTGTCGCACACACCCTCCAGCTGGCTGTAACAAGGGCACAGGCTCACAGATTCACAGCTGATGATGCTGAGAAGGGTTTTTTCATCAAAAAGAACCGGCCCCTCACTTTTTGAAAACAGGCTTAGCCCTCCTCACAGACAGAAGTTTGTGATGACACTATAATATATCATTTCAGTTCGTTTTGCTACAGTGGTATGTTGGTACTGAAATCCACTAAATTTTATACATTTAACTGAAATGTGTGGCAAGGCCATGTTTGTTTATAAAATCATAGTTGAATGTTAAAATGTTGGTAAACACAATTTGTTAGAGTCAGAGGGAGCTAACATTTTAGTGAAATGTGTAGCAGGACCTTATTTAAGAAAAACATACTGTTTAATGATAAAATGACAGTAAACACAATTTGTTACAGTCAGGAAGTGAAGAACATCTGATGAATAAAGCACATGCCCAAAGTTACTGCTAAACTGTAATGGCAATGGCAAGTACTCTTATCGGTACCTGATATCGGCGAGTACCCAAATTGTAGTACTTGTACCTGGTCTGCATACCTACTTTAAAGCTGTGTTGCTGTGCCAGTATAGTGTGGGCTCTTTTATCCGAGATTCCCACATACCCATATTTGACTTCCTGTCCACACCCACATTGAAGAATGGAGATTTGACCTTCGCTGGCTACACCTTTTGCTTCACCCACCCACTGACGGTCTACTTTTGGAGCAGCAGACCCCAGCAGAGGTTAAGCCACGGTTGGTCTCCGGTTTTAGAACCATGTCCACCTCATCGCTTCAACCTGGATGTGGCTTCTGTGCTGTATAAAAAGGGAAGGATTAGCCTAATCTGGTTTAGTGATTACTGCCCACTTCACATGCTCTTAGACCGAGAGATTAATGGACAGCCAGGACCGCGGCTAACATCCATACATGTCTCATGTGTGTTGATGCAGCTACAGCTGGACCTTAACCTTCGATTTTGAGACTATTGCTCGTGTGTGTGTGTGTGTGTGTGTGTGTGTGTGTGCGTGCGTGTGCGTATGTGCATCCAGAGCCATGGAATGACTTTTTCCCACATACATATTTAATGGAATTTATATAGGTTACATTCACAGGATAACACTGTTTACATCAAATATAGTTTTCTAAAGTATACTGTCCGAATACTTTGATACTCCTCTTACTGCCTTGGTATTTTAATGTATATTTATCCTATTTGTTGCCTTTTCCCCTCTAATTACTCATGACTTAGTTCTTATATTCCATCACCACGCTTATTGGTCACAAAAATAAAAACATATTATAGTTTTAGCTGTGTTTCTCTGTTGTCCAAGTTTGTATGGAACCATCTTAGCGACGTTTACATTAATACTATTATAATAATGTTATGATAGAAATGTCGATAGAATGATAAATTAAATCTTCTTTTGTTGACCTTGTGTTGCACGTGTAAATGGCTGTAAATAGAACGTGGCCATCATTAATGTCATTAGTTAAACCTGTGCTCGGCCAAAACGATACCGAATGAGCAGCAGTGCAGGTTTATATGTCATAAAAGATGCTGAAGCACCAAGTAGGTTTGACCTCTGTGTGCTCTGATTGATTGACCGGCTTCACCTACGGCAGCCTGGAGGTCAGAGAGGAAATAAAACGGCTCACTCAGCCTGCATGGCCACTTTGTGTGGACAGTAAATGATCATGGAGTCCAAAGGACAGACTGTACACCCTTTACAGTGAATGAATAGTCTGCTCTGTGCGCTAATATTGACAAAGAAACAGACTCCTGGTGGCACAGGGACACAAGTGGACATCTTGTATCTCCTGCTTGTGTGCATCCCTCTCATCCTTCTCTCTTTCTGACTCCTCTACAGCTGTTTGTCTTTATTTTAGAAGTGCTCTCTTCTGTCCACACACTCTTTGCTCCTCCCCTTTTTGTGTCCATGCATGTGTGTGTGTGTTCCCTCATGCACGTGGGTTTATGTGTGTAGCAGGGATCAGAAGCTCTGGGAGGCTGAAGGGAGAGGTGTGTGTGTGGGGGCAGTGGGGAGTGCGCTTTGTGATGCATGGCTGATGTCGCTGACATCGTCATCACTGCCCACTTTCACACGCGCGTACTTTATGCACACACACATAAACACAAACACACACACACACACTCGGTCACAGAAATAGCTGATCTTCACAGTAGCCGTGCAGCATTCCTGACTCCTGCACATCACACACTCTGTCTTTCTACTTTGGACCCCTTTAACTGGAGGTTCCTAGTGACCGCTGCTAGGACCCCCTCCCGTCCACCCTCCTCAGGATGGAGCACAGGGGAGGCTCTCGACGGAAGGGTAAGCTGGCATTTTCTTAACTAGTGTCCTCCTCCACTCTCCTTTGAGGTGAAGACTTGCGTACGTAAAGTGCGAGTACGTGTTGGTATTTGGTTGCTTCATGAGGATGGACTCGGTTTAGAGCGACTTGTCCTATCAGTATACTCAAGAGGATGAAATCTGGAGAAATGAATGCGTGTGTTTAGGTTGTTTGAAGTACTGAAGTGACTGATGAGTGAAATGATGTAGCTGTGGAGAAGATAATGCTGTGAGTTAAAGTTGGATGGAGAAACCCATTTCAGACATGGAAGCACTTAAAGACAGTTGGTTTCTCTCCTCTGTCGAATAATTATTAGTCTTTCCTAATAATGCCTGATTGTGGACCAAAGTAAATTATTTTTGACTCGTCACCTCGTCACGGTGATCTGTGCACTAACGCAGCAGTGTTAGGCAGCTTACCGCGTAGTTACAGTGTGGAGCTTAGTGGTTATAAATAGGAGACATTGTTATTTATTAGCACAGAGATCAGCGGGGCTGAGCGTAAACGTTAGCACATCCTTGCTGTACATTTAGCAGGTCAGAGGACGCTGCAAGAGGAAGTACCTGCTCTGATTTTTCAGGCAAAGAAAGGTCAACGTCATGTCACTTTTAAGCAAAATTCACTGTTGTGATTGAGATAAATTGTCTGTTTGAAGTAATGCAGAGCTCTATTTGATGAGTGAGAAAACTGATGAGTGAGGAAAAACTCCAACACCTTGAGATTTTTTTTTTCTCTCCCATTAGATGTGGCTCACTTTTGGAATCTGTCCCTGACAGTTTTTGCATGTTCTCGTGCATTATGTGTAAATAATATAAAAAGGAGGTATATTTAACATCAGCATTCTGTTTGTTTAATTTGTTTCATCCTATAGCATGTTTTAGGTTTCGGCAGTAGGATATTATAATGTTCAGAAAGAAGACAATCATTCTAAAAATACTTCCTGTCCTGGCACAGCAAAATCCCATTCATACTAATGGAGCTTTTATAAACAGGCAGTAAATAGGCTTCTTTTCTGTAACGTTGCCATCTTTTTTTGTTTTTACTCCCATTTATTGCTTAATAAGGATCATGGTTGTCGAACGTTATGATGTCAGGGAGACACAGTGGAGTTACTTCCTGTTAAACTGTAAAGCAGAGTGATTTCTCTGTAAATTGGCAATATCAGTTAGCTTGGTAGCATTCCTTTGTTCTAAGTTGACAATGGAATGGGAATATTTATCCTTCATTAATAGACTCATACAGTTTGTAGCTTGGTTTTGAATTGTGCTGTCGTTGTAAAGTTGTGTTGGTGCCAGGTTTGGTTCACATTGATAAAGTAATCATATATAAAGCATAAACTATGTAAAAATGGGATTAATTCTCCAATAATCTGCAAATTGGTGAAACTTGGATCTTGTGTTGCCAAAGTAAATGTTGTTTAAATGGAATTTGTTGGAGTTGAGTGGGATTGTTAGTGGGTTTGGCTGCTTGAAGAACATTTGACCTTTTTCATGAGTATCATAGTGAGGTCTTAAAGAGGCAGCCGCCATGGGAATCACAAGAACACGGGGCACGGTGTATTTCCGCTGTCACATTGTTTCAACACCAACGTCCATTCATCCATCAACAGTAATACCAGAGGTTCCTCTCCTCTTCAAATAACTCCTCTGGACAACAAATGAGCCATTTGTCATTTGTAGTTGATTATCTGTACGCTTCATAGTGCAGATATCAGCAAAACTGAATCACAACATAGGTCTGATGAGATGAACACACACACACACACACACACACACACACACAGGTGCAGCTCGGACAGAATCTTCATCACATGCTCCTCACCAGGTTTGTCTATGTAGTGCACCTTCAGCAGTCCTGAGGCGACAGGAGAACAGCTGAACTTGGGACTTTTACGTACTGCAGAATGGGCGATGATGTTCAAGAGCAGACTGCCATCTTTGCAGTCTGTACTCGGTCCGTTGTTGTTTTTAATGCTGGACCTGCTCCTGCACGTTTCAGACCATCATTAACACAACATTTAGATACAATTCAAGGGCTTTTCCCCGACGACTCGTATTTATTCATATTGTAGTAATGCCACAGTAAGAGGGAATTCTGTTTCGCTTTTTTGGAGGTGCAAAGGTGTGCGTCTTTGAGGAGAGGACCGAGTTTGCTGGCCAGTTGTGTGGTCATCTACAGTAATGACCCAAAATGCTCTGGGTTCTTCAAGAATGGGATCACAGACACAAGTAACAGAGATGAGTGTCCTAGTGACAGAAAGGGATAAGGGGATACAGTACACTGGGAGGGTCAGATATCTCATCTGGACTTGGAATGTCTTGGGATGCCTCAGGACGAACTGAAAGAACACGGGCTAGATTTGTTAGCATGCTGCTGCCACAACCTAGAGAAACAGTTTTAATTGATATTTATACAAGGTTTGGACGTTAATGTGAAACTCCAGGAAGTAGACTGCAGCATTAATTCAAGGTGAATGGCAACAGCCCTCATGTGTACAGAGGCTAACATCTGTTAAATGGGCCAGCGTCTTGTTCCTGCTACTGAAAATGAATCTAGACCGTGTCCACTGAGACTGTTTGCACAATAAAGAACACTCAAGCACAACGTATGAAAACACACACATAGGTTTAGACATATGGTAGCCATCAGTCGACTCGCTCCTCTTTTCATATCTCGTATCAGAGACATCCGATACCTCAGTCAGTAATTTCATCAGATTAAATGTGTAATAAAATGTTCTTCTCTAAGGCCGAGAAGCCAGTTTTCAGTCACTTTATAGCTTATGTTTGCACGTCTGCTGTGAGCCGTAAAGGACCGTTCCAACTTCTTCATCGAAGTCTAACCTGTGACCCACGTGGGGCTTGAAGTTCAAACACAGGAGCCTCCCCTGATCTGGGAACAGCGCTGCCAGTTTTAGCCTGCTGCCAGCCCTCAAAGAGGATTTGAACGTGTGGATTTGGCAATCATCATTTAAAGGCAATGATTGTGCGTTTCATTCCGTCGAGCTAAGCTCAGCACCACCTCACTGAATCCTCACTGCGCTCATTTAAACTTCTTCCGCCATTATGAGCCTGTTCAGAGCGGGCTATCCCACTTAAATGACATTTAAAAAGTGCACCACAAGGACAGAGTGACTTTCCCTGTGATTACCACAGGGCTAAGCCACGCTGCAAGCCTCTTATTCTGCCTGCAGCTGGATCAAGCAGGAAAAATTCCGCATGAAATCCCTGATGAGAGGGGTCAGAGTTCAGGCTAGACTGCACTGATGAATGACCAGAGCTGAGGGAACGATTTATCTATTTCATACAAAAAAACAAAACAAAAACAGGCGAGTCAGGTTATTGAATGAAATAGCTGAAATGTAGGTTTGGAAAGAAGGCTTGGCAGGGGATCATTGTAGATAGGAAAGGTCTGAAAAATTAGTGATTTTAAACATCTATGGAGGATACGTTTCTGTAAAATTATGTTCCAGTTTGGATAAAAACATTGATTACATACAGGAATGAGTGTTTAAAATAACGAGAAGACTTCTCAAAGAACATCACAAATACCAATATGTTCCTACATGGTGACTTTGGATGGGGTCACTCGATGTTCCTCATTCATTTTGATTTATGTGTTTGGTATTCAGCCGTATTGAACCAATTTTCATGAAGCTTGGTGGGCAGGTTGGGCATAAACCAGGGAAAAACCCTTGAAAATCTTCAGCCAGGTTCATTTTTTCCCCCTTTCTTTCACTTTCCAAGAGTCCTGACCAGATGGGAGCAGAAAGCTTCCTGCATGACTCACTCTGGGCTGTCAGTATAGACCCATCAACAGATCCAGTCTGTGGAGGAAGACTCTGTCAGTCCAACCACGTGGGATCATGCAGACGTTTGAGTGACGTTTACCCGCTTTACCCACTCTATGGTCGTTTAGTTTCTGCCTGTTTGATGTCAGATGACATCACTCGCTCTGCTTCAGTTTTTGAAGCGTTTACCTCAGTGCATTGTTGGTATTTTTCCCCTCTGGATGATGCAGTTCGAACTACGCCCTGCAATTCCCCCAAGAGGAAACAATACACAATCAGAGTCAATGAGAGTGTAGTAAATGGTGCTTAATTATTTTATTGCTCTTGCAGACGTTGTGACTGCTGGCATGTAACCAAGTACGAGCTCTGAATGCATCGATTGTAGCACACACACGCACAGATGAGGTTTGGCACAAATATCCTGGAACACTGCCCGTGCTGTGTCTTGGCCGTGACCTCACAGCGCTCGGCATGTTAACCACTTCACAATTTGGTGCTGGAATGTCCTTCCTGCAGACAGCCTGCCTGTACCGTGTGGCTGTAGCTGCCAGTTGTGCTGTGGTTGTGATCGTGGCAGTAGAAGTTGCTTCTTGGATGCTGTTACAGTATCAACTTGTCAACTGGTTGATTTGCTGCCGCTTTGGTGTTTTTTGGTTTATTTTTTCAGATTTCATCTGAAATGAATCACTGTTAGATAACTTTGTGGAGGGCGAGACCTCCCTGGTGGTGCTGGGGTTGGGGTTGGGATTGGTTTTGACTTTTCGGTCTCTAACATCTCTCTAACATGTGCAAAGACAAGACCAGCAGCAACTTTAGGGAAGTAAAGGAGAATAATTTTAGGGTTTAATTTTGGAACCAATAAAGATGATGGATCAGGCAGTCCATGTTAGATCAGTGAGGTCATGAAAAAGGAACCCCATTCTTAGTAGCTCTGGATCCTGCAGCTACAGCGTCCCTGAAGACTTGTTCATAACCCCAGGTTAGTTAACATAATATTGTGTCATCTAATGCATGGCTACTCAACTAAAATTCCCGCAATGGACCGCACAGTCAGCAGAATGAAGATGTTGTGTCCAAATTATTAATATTATAGTAAAGGATGAATGAAAAACACAGATCAACGTTTCAAACCTTATTCCCAACTTTCCCATTTTCACACTTAAAACTGTTTATTTTTTGCAGACCCGACACAGCGGTCTGATTACTTTTAATTCCCCCAAATTTTCCAGCTAATAAATGTGTAACGACTGTATTCACACTCCTGCAAAGATGTTTTTTGAAGGTGTTGGATTTTGTTTGGCAGACGTGACTGCAAATGACATCATTATGGTCTTATCAGTACAGAGGGCTGAGGGCCGAAGACTGAAATCAGAGCCCAGACCTGATAACAGCCGACGTCCTCTCAAGCCGAAGACTTGAAGAAGAATATGAGGTCATCTTCCTCCACACAGTGTCGTTCGTATATTTCTTAACATTGGACTTTTACTGAGGTCTGAGCTGAGTGTGGCAAACTATTATTACATATTTTGTTACAGTTTATTACAATTACAATATTACACATTTGATTATAAATGCGCCTCAGCCGTGTTCAGATTGACCCGCTGCTTGAACCTTTCTGCTCTTGATTGATCTCATAGACTGTGTGTAGCACATTCAGACTGATGGTAGACTGATTGACAGGTGTCCTACACAAGCCAAATGTGCTCCCCCCGTAGAGAAAACACTACTACAGATCAACCCAATGTTCATGGCGTTTGAAGGCTCTGAAATTATTGGTAGAGACAACTTTAGAGCTAATTTAAAAATGTTCTCACTATACGTGTGACTCTCCTTCGCACACGATACAATTTCAAACCATCAATGCACAACATGATCCAAAAACCAAATATGAAATCAATTAACAATTTAAGTATTTGAAAGTGCTCCGATTTTCCCTGGGATTTTACAAATGCATCCTTCAAAACTCTTTTAATTTTGATTAAAGGTAACGTAACAGGTGGACTTATCAATGTGTGTCAAAAATTTTAGAAATAACTGAAAACTATTCCAATTAATCAGGACGAGGATGTAATGAAAGTGTTGCTTCCCTATTAAACACGCGATTTGTCCCAGTGTAGTGCTAAACATTCTCTGTGGCTACACACTAAGCTGGATAAATATGCAAACACATCTTTTTTTTCTTTTGTTTTGCTCTTCCATCCACACTGGAACTACATTTTCATCCACCCTAAATGAAACTTTTCACAAACACTGGCCACTCCCTGTCTTGTGACCAAAACAGACCACATGGTTGGGTGACATGGCGCACACGTTCATCTCTTTGTTGTCCACTTTCGTTGCATTATTGGAGTTGAAAATTATTTTTTTTATGACATATACGAGCAGTGTTCCAGCTTTATGTTCTGAACCCGTCAACATCAACCTGTTCCCTTCATTCCTCATGTGTCAGAGTCTTTGCCATATTTGTGTAGATGGTCAACTGTTATACAACACAGCAAAAACAGGAGTGTGGACTTAAAACGTTTTGACACTCAAACAGTCTTTTAATGTTTTTCTGGCTTGGTGTAGACCTGACCATGACAATGTAAGCTGCTGGTGTTTTTGATGATGTCACGTTGTATCCCAAAGTGTGACAGAAGTATTTCCAGTCCATTGTATGTTTCTACACACAACACTGAAATCCACGGCATTTGGTGTTTTCACGCTGAATTCTAATTACAATGGCATCAGATTATTCAATGTGAAATTGGTGCTTTTTCTTTTTCTTACACTTTGTGCCTTCCGTCCCTATCAGAATCAACACTGCAGGCTCCTTTTCATTTAGTTACCTAAGATGTTTCCTTACACTTTGTTTCTTCAATCCCAATCCAAATCTACACTCCAGGCTCCTTTTCATTTAGATGTTTCCTCACATTTTTCATACTGAAATACCTTTATTGTGTCTCCACAGGTGATGGTGCCCCTAAGGAAAACAGTCCTTTTATCAACAACACAGACAATGACAAGGGGAACAGCTACGATGGCACAAACATGGCCCTCTTTGAGGTAAATGTCCTCCAGTTTACGCTGATTTTTTTTTGAAGACATATCATACAGACGGTGGTGAGGCAGTTTTCATCTTACACAGCGTGACAGCGAATGTAAACATTGGCTGTCATCCCACAGTTTGCAGGAACCATCGCAAGAATTTCATAAACTACATCCGTAGTCCAAAATCATATGAATTCGGTGTGTTTGGGTTTGTTAAATCATCAGTGTGGGTTAAATGTAGTGGACAGTTAGATGAAACTACAAATGGTAACACAGTGAGCAGTGATTTATTCAGAGTGTTTATTTGGCAGCCGTTGCCGGGTGCGTGGCTGTCCCACTTGGCAGACGGTGCTGCTCTGCAGTCAGCGGCCGTGTGTACGATCACCGGAACCGCGGCTTCAACGAAGCTCTTCCAACTGTGCCGTTTCAAAATCCTTTGAATATTGGACATATTTTACAGTTTCACACTTTTATATTTACAACTAGAGCATCAAATAAAGGACTAGACACAGCACGACCCATGTATAACAAATACATTCTGTGAATGATGCTACTTGTTCAGTGGTCAGTTCAATACTTTTAATTTAAATATAAAGCATTCTAATCTAAATAATATCAATCTTGAAAACATAAAGTTTCAGATTTTTTTTAGTCCAGCGTGTTGACAGATTTTCCTCATTGCAGGAGGAAATGGACAGCAACCCCATGGTGTCATCTCTCCTCAATAAGGTGGCAAACTACACCAACCTCACCCAGGGGGCCCAAGAGCACGAGGAGGCCGACGAGGACGAGGGCTCCAAGAAGAAAACAGTTAAGGTACAGCAGAGGGTTTTTTCTCACACGGGTTTGATTTTTATGTTGTTCTTTAATGTTCTTGTTATTCTAAACTTGCTGAACCATCGTTATGTAACTGGGTCTTTGACCAGTGAAGCCCTGCTGTCTGTTTGCATACACAAATAGGACACATTACAGTACAGACTGGCCATAAAGCAAAGGTGACGCTTTGGTAAACCTGTTGACTGTTGTTCCTGTTGGAGCAGAGGGGGAAACATGCGGGAAACATTCCTTCATATATTCCATGAAACACCAATGTCATATTTAACAAACTCAGACAGTATTCACTTGTTTATAGGTACATCAAATAAAAATCGAAGGCCTGGAACTGACAGTCCTGTCCCTCTTTGGCTGGCTGTTGTCCTAATCCCGTCTCACCCCCTCTCCACCTGTCCCTATAGAGCCCACAGATGGGGACCTTCATGGGCGTCTACCTCCCCTGCCTCCAAAACATCCTGGGAGTCATTCTGTTCCTGCGCCTTACCTGGATTGTTGGCACCGCTGGCATCTTGGAGTCCTTGGCCATCGTTGGCCTGTGCTGCTCCTGTGTGAGTCCTTAACTCTCAGCCTATGAATAACTTTCCCCATCGTTTTCTGTTTCTGAGCCACCCGGTAATAATAAATGTGTCCTGTTAATCGGGTGTTGGATTATTTGTTTGCGTCAGGTGCGCAACCTCCTTCTTTACTCTGATCGTAGGATCTGATCTTAACCTCCTAAATGTCTACAACACACAGATATGGTCCTTAGATAGGGATCGAAGAATGAAGCAAATAAAGCTTGAAATCCACTGGGATCTGGTTTGTGCAGTTGTCCTGAAATCTAATTACCCTCCGTGAAAATGCTGAAACTGATTGTGACTTTGATTATTCATTAATGCGACCAGATCTACTTTTTTTAACGTTGTTTTGCAATTACACAACAAATATTATGTATATGAACAGATCCACATATTATAGATATTCCATTAAGAAACATGATACGATGAGTTACTAATGCACACTGTTGTAATATGTAAAAAAAAAAAAGCATTCTACAAGCTGCTGATAATCAATATATAATGAGAAAAAGAATAATAATGATAAAGGCCTGCGGTCTTGATTGGGCATCCCTGTTATTGTGAGATTGTATGACGTCCCTAACTGAGAGCAGCTGGCTTTCACATTCATCACGTCAGACTTATCATGGACCTTATTCATCCTTCATCAAGGGATTTAGTGTTTACATGAAGTCATTACAGCCTTGAAATGCAATATTATGTAAGCGTGGATTTAAAGTGCATATCTAGCATGCATTGTGAATCCATGGGTATGGATACGTGTGTGCTCATGAGATTTGGAAGATTGACAGCTGTTCCTCTGCCTGGTGAATTAAAGGGAGACAGATGAAAGCAGGGCTGAATGACCAGCAAGTTCACTCTGGAGCCACTGATCCCTCCTATATTTAGCCACTGTGACTCTGTCTCATACAGACCCAGATCCTAATGGTACCTGGCAGCTTGGCGGCTAATCCCTCCGTCTGCAAAGTGTTAGAAACACAGTGACACGCACACCCACGCAACGGCTATATTTACCAATCCCACAGCAGACAATGGATTACGTCAATTTAATCAGCGAAAGTACAAACAAAGACCTGGACTACAATCTCTGCCCGCTGCTGTCTGCCTGTAATGGAGGAAAATCATCATCCTGTGCTAGAACAACATGATCATTTTTATTTAGAATGGACAACAGAGAACAATTTTTAAAATTCTACCTAAATGATGCAAACACTCAAATGGCAAAAATAAGTCAAAGCTAAATTTCAGCTTCCCTCTAACAGTTAGAAATAAAATTACTTGAGGATTTAAGTCACTTAAAATTGAATTAAGATACACAGGTTGAAACTGTTACGTTTGCAGTCGCATTATGTAAGCCGGCGCTCCATGAATGTGAATTTTCAGGTCTGTTAGGAACCATGTTTGTTAAGTGCCGGTATGCTGTGTTCATTTAGATCTCACTAAGGTGTAGTGAAGAGGTTTAGTTGTGCAATGACAGCAGAGCTGAGCTCGGTCAGAGCCACTCGTGTTCATTTCCACTGCCTGGAACCACATTGGTGCCACACGCACAGATCATATCTGACACGTTTGCCTCTCCCACCCATCAGCAGAAAAGTCTTAAGTGTGTATGTGAAGATAAGGCCTTTACATTTCCATTTCACAGCGAGGAATTTATAGCTTTGTGTGGTTTAAGGTTTGTCTGGTTGTCTGATTGTTCGAGGTTCGAGTTCCCTTGTTGTAAAGGATGAATGACGGTTAACACATTTTTAAATCATTTTTGTCTGGTTTCTTTCTAGTTGTGTTTACAATTATGCATTGATTTCTATTTGTTGCAATCCAGAGAAATACGTTTGGTGACATAGGGTTATAGAGATTTTAGTGTTTGAGATGGAAACAAAGAGCCTGACTGAGCTGAAGTGGCTCCTTGTCAGTCCGGGATCTCAAACACATTAAACACAATTCACTGACTCGTTCCATTTTACTGACCATCATGACTGTGTATTGCTAAGCAACACAGTAAAAGCTTTGTGTTGATAGATCACTGACATGCTTGGCCGGCTGTTTGAAATGTGGACACATAACAGCAACATAAACAATAGGTAGTCACAAGGAAAATAAATAAATAAATAAAATGTTGTCACTCATTCATGTGGGTGTCATTGACACTCGATACATGCATGGTCCACGGGGTCACATAATTGGAGTTTAAAAACGAAATATGCTAACCATATTCAAACAAACACATAGCAGTAGAGCTGAGAAATGTCAATATATTGATAATGTCTTTTTTTTTTTTTTTGTTAAGATGTAGAAACTAAATTGGAAGAGAACAGTGCTGACCACTAAGTCACCCGTACACATTGGACTAAGATGTCATATATAATGGTGTCACAAAGAAGTACTGATCTACAAGCAACTTCCCCAGTCCAATCTGCCTATAACGCTGTCATAACATTAGTAGGAGTGTGACTAAAGCCCAATTTCATACATTTGGCAGAATCGTAGCAGAATCACACTAAGATGATTATATATTAGCTACCATTCAGCTGATAAGCTAGTAGTAGTAGTAGGTTAGCCTGCAAGCTAATGTAGCATATAGGTTAGTTGTTACAGAGAGTAAAAGCTAGGGGGCTTAATTTGTTCATTAACTTTGCGTTGCGTCTCACCAACTTGTTATCCAACCTTATTTTTCTGCACTTGAGAAAATTGCGCCTATCTGTGAACACATACGCAGATACAGCTTTATATCTCTCCAACAGGCCAATATATCGGTCTGCTGATTTTTTAAAACCAAAAAAAAAATATATATATATATATATATCAGTCGGTCCCTTGTGAAAATGAGTTCCGCTGCATTGACTCTGGGTAGTTTTCCGTGAAGCGGGCCCATTTTGTTCCTTTGCAGTCATGACCAAGCTACTTTACAGCTACTCAGGAAGCGGAAGCGGTGGGTTGGCTAATTGGCTTTTGTCCATCTTATCTGTCTGCCACTTTAAACCGGACGCCCAGCAAAGAGCAGGTTTATTTTGGTCGTACATTCTCAAGGTGCTCTTCCTCTCAGTTTCCTCATCTCCCTCTCACTCGCCTCCTTGTCTCCTCCTCGCACTTTTTGGGTCATTTTTGTTTCTCTTCGTCCCCCTTGTCTCTCCCCTCTCTCCGCTCCGTCCTTTGTATTTGAAAGCACCATTAGGTAACAGACTGTTGCAATGAGTGATTTCACGGGAAAAGCTTGTATCCATTACCAATCCAAAAGATTTAGAGCTTAAGCCTCTAAGAACTCATTTCACAGGCTAAAGGGGCGATTAAACCCACCAAGGTTACTATTGACATGGAAAATTGGAACATTTTAGCCACAAACAATTGATGTTATTTTTATCCCTACACAATTATTAAATGTATGCTAGAGCACATTCAGAGTCACAACCTGAGGACTCCCTGTCACGCTGTTGAAGTTGTGTGTGTTAGACTACAAATAAAAACTAAAATCACTGGGTTGCACCGTGCACTTCTGGTACAAAATCAATACGATCAGGTGTTATCAATGAATCAAAAAACCTTTGTTTTTATTTCTCCAAGGAACTTAGAAATGTCTTACTTGTGTAGGAACGGGATGAGCAGAGAAGTTAAGAAAACTGAATGTAGAATGTGTATTTCAAAAAACTACAGTTTTAAATTGGAGCATTGTATGAAGACTTGTCATTGGAAGCAGTACTGAGGTCTTGACCTTGACGTGTTTATTCTCTATCAACAGACCATGCTGACCGCCATTTCCATGAGTGCAATTGCTACCAACGGAGTGGTGCCAGGTAGGACAAAAAGATTGAAGCTGTGAAGGGAGAACAGATAATGATGAGACGGATTTTGTGTTTTTTTTAATGTTGTACGTTACTCATACCATGAACCCTTTATTGTATGATCATAAAATTCTAACTCCTAATACCTAATAATAAATAATAAATACCTAATTCGAGGATGATCTTTCCCTTAAAAACTGATTTCCACTCTTTGTCTTGCTCTGCAGCTGGAGGTTCCTATTATATGATTTCCAGATCTCTGGGCCCAGAATTTGGTGGGGCTGTGGGTCTCTGTTTTTACCTGGGAACAACCTTCGCTGGCTCTATGTACATCCTGGGAACCATAGAGATTCTCCTGGTGAGTTTTGGCTCTGTGCTGTAGCTGGAACTCCACCCAGCCTGAATTTATCTTCTCTGAATGAAAAGATATTAAACTAAGAACTTTACTCTTAATATTCTTGTTTTTTTCCTTCTTCTCCCCTCCCCCCCCCTCCCTATTCAGACCTACATCGTGCCTAAGGCGGCTATCTTTGTGGCAGAGAGAAGGGAGGATGAGGTTGATGCCCTGCTGAATAACATGCGTGTTTATGGCACGTGCTGTCTCGCCCTGATGGCCGTGGTCGTCTTTGTAGGGGTGAAGTATGTCAACAAACTGGCGCTCGTTTTCCTGGCTTGTGTAATTCTATCCATCCTTGCCATCTATGCCGGCGTCATCAAGACGGCGTTTGAGCCACCGGAATTCCCGTAAGTTGACGTTACAGTACGCTGTAGTTTAAACACAACAAAAAGGAGGCGTATTACACAAAGAATTCATCAAAAAAAAGTAAAAATGGTTTTGCAACATGGCATATCACAGTGAATACAGTACCGTTCATATTGTTACGTCTGAGGTGGCTTAGTGGGAAAACAAGATGTCTGACTCCTTTCCTCCATCTCCTCACAGCGTTTGCCTGTTGGGGAATCGTCCTCTGCAGAACCAAAACTTCGACAAGTGTCAAAAGACAGACATTAGAGACAACGAGACGGTCACGACCAAGCTGTGGATGCTGTTCTGTGACGGACCGGAACTCAACGCAACCTGCAATGATTACTTCAGGGTCAACAATGTGACCGTGCTGCAGGGCATCCCAGGACTGACCAGCGGAGTCATATCAGGTTGGGGCAGTTTCATTTGTCACTGCTGCAAATGTGGGGAATTCCGTTTTTTGCTTTTAAGTGTTAAAAGTCAAACGAGGCACTTTGTCAAAACACACACACACTCACAACTCAGTTCAGTCAGGGCGCCTGCCTGGGGGCAGGAAGTGTGAGCATTAAACTTTACACCTCCTGGTGTTTCCTGCCCATAAAAAGAGGCGAGCGGCAGCACCACGTCTCTCTGAGGTTCAACGTGGCTATCACAGCTAAACCGTAATGACCAAGGAGTGACAAGGAAGTCAAGAGCTCGGAGAATGGAGCACTATATCTGGGATGGTTCTGTTTTGACATTTAAAGGGCCCGAGTGAATAAACAAACAAATCATAAACTGGGTCTAATTGTTCAACCCTCCACCTCTGTGTCATCTCCTTGCAGACAATATGTGGTCTGATTACGGTCCACTTGGAATGCTGGTGGAAAAAAAGAACTTTCCTGCTACAGAGGAAGGCGACACCTCTCAGGATGTCTACATGCCCTACGTGATGAATGACATCACCACTTTCTTCACTCTGCTGGTCGGCATCTACTTCCCATCTGTCACTGGTAAGACCCTGATACAAAGGATACACACTGTAAGACGCTGTTTTAGTCATTTAGAGGAACAAAGGAACACAACTGAAGCAAAATGAGGAAAATAGGGCTGGTGAACTGGAGCAGACAAAGTAAACGAAGGATTTTAGTTTACACTTAATTACATTTAATTTCATAGTAATTTAGTGGAATTAGAGAAAGCCCAGAGATGAAGTGTAGACACAGAATAATTAATTAAAAAAACAGGTGAAGATGATCAGTGTGCATTACATTTTATTATGTATATATTGTGATCAAGGCAACACAAAACCCATTTTTGGGTAACTCATTCACAAGATGGACTCCCCAAGTATTCAGGAATTTGGATCTTGGCGCAACCTGCTCTGAATGTGGAATCCTCTTCTAATTATTATCACTCTGACGTCCATATTTAGAGTAGCCATGGATGGGTGGCTACTCTATTGAACTGACCACTTAATGTTGAGATCTCATCCTTTTTACAGGAGATAAAGCAGGTTCGCCTTCATGGATATTAATCTTTATTTAATAAATTAAGCCACGTATGGAAAACACCCCATAGATCTTTGTATCACTCAGCTCAGGGATAAACGTCTCTTTGTGATGGACCTCTGTGAATCCTCCAGTATGATTCTATGACTCACTGCAGGTCACTTTCTGTCTCTAATTCCATCCGAATGTTTCTCTTATTTGTGTTATGACTCGTTCCAGGTATAATGGCTGGATCCAACCGGTCAGGTGACCTGCGGGATGCCCAGAAGTCCATCCCTATTGGGACCATCCTGGCCATCCTTACAACCTCAATCATCTGTATCCATTTTACTGTGCCATCACTGCTGGTTTTAGTAGAGGTTACAGGATTTATGTTCCTCTTTGTGCACAGGGAATCACATCCAATCTGAGCATAAGAAAAAGTATAAAAATCACAGTTTTCATTAGATGCTCGTATTCAGTCTTGTATTCAGAGCAAAGTACTGTATTTATCCAACTTTTCCTGATCTGTGACTCCCAGACGTCACCTGTGTGGTGCTGTTCGGTGCCTGTATTGAGGGTGTGTTGTTGCGAGACAAGTAAGCCCATTACACACACACATATAGTATTACAGACTGACCACCAAGACAATAATAGTTAAAATCTTTTCAACTCTTTATGAATAATAATAAACGACTAAAATTAAAAAAATCTGCATCAGTCCTTGAGCATTGTAAATAAATAGTCTTGGTTTTGCGTTCCAGGTTTGGCGATTCAGTGAAAGGGAACCTTGTCATCGGCACCCTGTCCTGGCCATCCCCCTGGGTGATTGTGATCGGGTCCTTCTTCTCCTGCTGCGGAGCGGGGCTGCAGAGTTTGACCGGAGCCCCTCGCCTCCTGCAGGCCATCGCACGAGACGGGATCGTCCCGTTCTTACAGGTCAGGAACATTCGCTACACTCACTCTCTGTCATTCGTTGGACAGTGAAGTAAAAAAAAAGCAGAACCCCATCCAGCCGCTTCTTACACACCATGGATGGAAGCTTCAAACAATACATCAGACACATCGGTAATCTCCTCATCTCTACGCCAACCTGTATCACAGTTGTAGGTGTCCCCCATCATTATTCTTAAGGTGCTGCAAGCCAGAGATTAGATATGAACCAGATCTAGGACCACAAACGCAAGTGGACTAAGTTTTATACAGAAAAAAAAAGATTTAATGTCCTCACACTCCGCTAAAGTAGAAAAACAACAGAAATTAGTTCATCCTGGACTGTAAACATGACAGAGGTGATCGTATTCATACATCTCTCCCTGTTTCGTGCATTAGGTGTTTGGTCACGGGAAAGCCAACGGAGAGCCTACGTGGGCTCTGCTGCTGACTGCTGGTATCTGTGAGATTGGCATCCTCATCGCCTCCCTGGACGCTGTGGCTCCCATTCTCTCCATGTCAGTGTTTGTCTGTAGATATAAAATACACTCACTCACTCACTCAGAGAACTGCAGAATGTTCAGGAAATGTTTTCAGACTGCTGCTAAAATGAGATACTGGTTAAATATTTATGTGTATTTAACTGTCCAATGATGAGAAAGAAAACAGGAAAATAGGGACGGAAATGAATTCCTGCTCCTGCATGTTTCTGTTTCAGTTTTTTCTTTCCCCATTTTGTTTCAAGTGCCCTTTTTCTCTGTGTTCTCATACCAAGTGCAGCGATCCCACAACTGTGATCGTGTTTACGCCCGTTTCAAACTGGCAGTAAAGTGGCCCAAATGCTCCTCCTGCTGCTGCTAGAAGGTTTTATCTTTCACAGTAGAAGCGTCATGGCTCCACGCAATGTTTAGAGTCACGTCCCACTAATGCAATGCTTTACGGACGCCTGACCGCAGCACTCCAGCGTGTGCATGAACACCTGTTAACACTCTGCCAATCAGAAAAGCGAGCTCATCCTACACAGCGTCAAACCGCGACTGCTCCAGCTCTGTTAAATAATTTAGTAATTTAATAATTTACCACTCACTAACAGACTTTTAGACACGACACGTACTCTTAATTGTAAGAGCCGGGGCAAAGTGCATCATTCTTAGATTTCTGAGCATCAAAGCCTGAATTTTCTCTACATTCTGGCTCTGAAGTACATGAATGAACCACACAGAAGTCATATTTGTTTGGTTAAGCTCTGTATCTTGCTCTTTCAGGTTTTTCCTCATGTGCTACCTGTTCGTTAATCTGGCCTGTGCGGTGCAGACCCTGCTGCGCACGCCCAACTGGAGACCACGCTTCAAGTACTACCACTGGTGGGTGACCTAGATCATTTCATCCAGAAAATATAATTTCACATTATATACTCCGATCTTATACCTTATTAGAAAAGGCTCCTTTATTTTAGAATTTAAAAATACTCATACTTTATTTATGGCAGGGTGTAAATTGTTAAATCAGATGCCAAATAAATAATCTCGGTTTACATATCAAATGTATTGATGAGTAACTATTGTCAGTGACCTTTACAATCACACTGAGTCAGGTATCAATCTGTGTTTGATGATTTGATTACAAAGATCACCTCATTCAGGGCAGACGAAAAAAAGCAAAGTCAGAAAATGAAGAGATAGATGAGACTCTAATTTTGTGTGTGTGCGTTTGTGTGTTTTCCTGTGCAGGACGCTGTCCTTTCTGGGAATGAGCCTGTGTCTCTCTCTCATGTTTATCTGCTCCTGGTTTTATGCGATCGTGGCCATGGCCATCGCTGGCTGCATCTACAAATACATTGAATACCGAGGGTAAGAATGATTTACAGTGCAGTACTTTGATTGATTGACATGCTTACATGAGGACAAACACCTGGATTTGTTTTCGTAAACTGAATGAAGGCAAATAGTACGAGTTCATGAGTTTGATATCTTTTTGTCATTCCAAGTTTTCCTTGTCGCCTCACACGGTGTCAGTTTTTAGCCTGCTGGAGCTCATTAAGATGTAAAAGTTCTCGTCCATCCAGTAGTTTATCCAGTTATCCAGAACATTAAAGTGATGCTCCCACCTCCGGCTCAGGCCTCTTGTTACAGCCCAAACTAATGAACTGATCCCAGAGAGTTGATGGCCTTTAAATGGTCTGATAACCACATCACTCTGTCCACTGATTGGTGTGGATATCATCACAAACGAACTGCTGCAGGTCGAACAGACGTTTCCAGGTGGTGTCAAGTCAGACACAAACAGCTCAGGTGACTCAGCTTTGGAAAGAGTGCACGGTGCAGGTCCTCAGTTATTTCCTCATTTCTCTTATCAGGGCAGAGAAGGAGTGGGGGGATGGGATTCGAGGCCTGTCCCTGAACGCCGCCCGCTATGCTCTCATTCGCCTGGAGGAGTCTCCACCACACACCAAGAACTGGAGGTCTGGTGTTTGTGTGTCTCCACTATTTTACTTGATGTCCTTGTATTTGAAGTCCAAACGGAGCTCTTCTTTCTCACCGTCTGATCTCTCTTAATGTCCCCCAGGCCTCAGGTGTTGGTGCTATTAAACCTGGACTCCGACCTCGGGGTCAAACACCCTCGTCTGCTGTCCTTCACGACCCAGCTGAAGGCCGGGAAAGGCCTGACCATAGTAGGAAACGTTATAGAGGGCACCTATCTCACCAAGGAGACAGAGGCTAAAATGGCTGAGCAGGTATACTGGAGCTATAAACACACACTCACACACACCTCAGATACACACATCAGAACATTTAAACTCCAGCAGAGAGGACTGAAGTACCTGAGCCTCTATTTGAGACCATTTAGGGTTCACAGTGGGAGCCAGGAGCTGTTCTGTTTGCGATGGATAAGCCACACTCAGACTCACTCACTCACACACACTCACACACACACACATACTAGTAGATGAACACTGCCATCTACTGGCTGTTAATTAGCACTCCTGGATATGGTTTCTTTTCACAAGGTTATTTGGAATTGTAGAATTAATTTTAATTTCAATGCTCAGCCATCATCTCCATTTTCCACGATTTTCCTCCGTTCCCCGTCCCAGAACATCAAGTCGTCCATGTCAACCGAGCGCACCAAAGGTTTCTGCCATGTCGTGGTGTCCTCCAACCTGCGAGATGGCATCTCTCATCTCATCCAATCGGCCGGACTCGGAGGAATGAAGCACAACACCGTTCTCATGGCCTGGCCTGGAACCTGGAAGCAGTCCACTGAGCCACATTCCTGGAAGAACTTCACAGGTACACAGGCCCTGAACCTCAGAGCTCTGATATGATCGATTCCCTGGGCAGTACAATGAATGTGTTTTTTACTGCAGATCTGATCAGTAAAAAACCCAAAACAGCAAATGAACTCTTTCTACATTGCCTCCACTCAGTAAATCTGTTTTGTAAAATAAGTCTTAAAACCTGGGAGACTTTAGATCATTCTGAGTGACAACATTTCAACCCAGAATTTGACAAGATTGTTGCTTTTTATTTAAAATCTGTCTGTCTGTGAGAGAGGACATTTTTGGGTTTTTATTGTCATTTGGGAGATAAAATGACAGCACAGAGAGTCCACTGTCAACCTGTCAGCTCATCTGACTCTGCTGCTGTCATCAGTAAGAGACTTGTGAGGATAAAGGATGATTAATCTCTCTTAAATCGTTTGGGTTTTTCAATCCGTCTTTAGCCGGCACACAGAAGTTCATAATAATTAGAAATACAACTTAAAGATATCGACATACGACCTCATACTGTGGGTACTTGGACTATATAATCTGTCTAATGAAGGTCAGGCAGATGAGCAGTCTGTCTTAGAGAGTGACTCCCCACCCCCTCTCTCCCTCTGTGTCAATCCAGAGACGGTGCGGGAGACCACGGCGGCCCACCACGCTCTGCTCGTGGCCAAGAATGTGGACAGTTTCCCCACCAACCAGGACCGTCTGGGGGAGGGCACTATCGACGTGTGGTGGGTGGTTCACGACGGAGGGATGCTGATGCTCCTGCCGTTCCTGCTGCGTCAGCATAAGGTGTGTGTGTGATCCAGATCCATCCACCCCGTGCCTTTTGTTGCCCCTCGGCAGCTGAACTGTGTATTTGTCTACCCCAGGTGTGGAGGAAGTGTAAGATGCGAATCTTCACAGTGGCTCAGCTGGACGACAACAGCATCCAGATGAAGAAAGATCTGCAGATGTTCCTCTACCATCTGCGGCTGGATGCAGAGGTGGAGGTGGTGGAGATGGTGAGTCGGCCGATCAAAGATCAGACTGCAGCTTTTGATAGAGTTGTTCACGTCCGACGCTTTGTCTTTTGCAGCACGATAACGACATCTCAGCCTTCACCTACGAGAAGACCCTGGTGATGGAGCAGAGGTCTCAGATGCTGAAACAGATGCAGCTCTCCAGGACCGAGAGGGAGAGAGAGGTAACACAGCTCCAGCGATTGTTATCAAGTCTGTAGATGCCTGTCATTTTACGTTACCAGAGCCCAAGATGACCTCATAATTCACAATACAGTGATAAATCACACGCAATCCCCACATTTGAGAATCTTTAAGCAACTGAACAGTTAAGTGATGATAAAATCAGTTTGTAGCTTTATTGTATCTGTGATTTGATCATGTCGGCCTGTATGCTTCTGGATGACGATGACTAACTTGGATGTATCCTATCTTTAATGTAATGCTGCTTCTGATTACACTTCAAGCTAAAGTCTGTAGTTTGATTCCGTGGATGCCAGTCCATTTCGTTTCATTGACAGCGTTATCTGTAGTGTTATCTGTCATGTATGCCCAAACACTGCGTTGTGTGACGATTGGCCCCTCTCCCCGCCCCTTCTGATCACGCCATCTGCCGTGCCGCTCTGCTCAGATTCAGAGTATCACTGACGAGTCGCGTAGCTCAATCCGGAGGAAGAACCAGTGTGGCGCTCAGGGCGCCGACCTCGCCCAGCAGTCCTCACCAACAGAGGACACGCAGGAGGACGAGGTAGCCGAGTCGTCCACCCACCGTGCCTCACAAGCAGACAGGCCTGTCTTCACAAAGTTCGATCTGTGACCACACACACAAGATATGACATCATCCATCCATCCATCCGTCCGAAGTCACACATTTACACCTAGGGAATCAGATTTTACTGGCAAATATCCAGAGCAACAATGGTAGAGTAGTAATGCTGCCATGGATTCGAATAAATATTTCATAAAAATTTAAAATAAATATACTGTATATATATATAAGGATATATATAGGAAGGATACATAAGTATTGAGGAGGAGATTATAAGACTGTATACTGGAATAATTCTCTGTGCAGTCTAAGTCCACTGATCCTCTCCAACATCAGCTCACACTCCTCTCAGTCTGATTATTGTGACACATTAAGGACAGTGTGAAACTGTGACATGGATGGCAGAGAAAGACT